>RJWJ010001754.1:0-108420 GCA_004363605.1 Indri indri
GCCCTGGCCTCTCCCTGTCCCCTCTCCTACCAAGCCAGCCCTGGTGGCTACCTGGGGTCTTGTTCTCGTTGGGGACAATGCAACGGACGAAGTGGGGCTGTGTGGCCCGCAGGTTGGTCATCAGCTTGTTGAGGTTCTCCTGGGAGTGATGAAGAGTGGGGAGAAGGCACAGGGGGCAGAGAACCAGAATTGGATTCCGCAGTGGGTCAGGACCATTAGGCCTGGGGGGCAGGTGCCGAGGTATGGCCCCTACTTTTGTTCTTTCACTCTCGCTCCATGTGACCCTCTGCCCTCTCCCATCACTACCACCAGAGTCTTCATTCCCCCACCAAATGCCCACCCCTCCCAGAGGCCCCGGGGCTCCCACCCCGTCCCCCCAAACCCTGCCCAGGCAGCTGAGGACGGGAAGCAGCACAGACTTGCTGTGATGTTCACGTGGAGAGGAGTTAAACATCACTGCAAGTCTTAACAGCTGCCCGCCCAGGGGACCGGGCAGGGGGTGAAGGACAGGGCTAGGGGCCCAATGGGTCCCAATGGGGCCCAGACAGGGCCTCACCTTGTGCAGCTGGGACACCGTCTGGAACGATGCTGCCTTCTTACGCTTCTCTTTCACCCCAGACTTGGGGGGCTCGGCTAGTAAAGACAAGGCGCCCAGTCACTCCAGGGAAGGCTGCTCCCTGGGCCCTTATCAGAATGGCGATCTCGTTGCTCCGTACTTACTGGAATAGGAGCCCGAATAGTTCTCGTAGAGGGTTGCCAAGAGCTTATTCTGTGACTTTTGGAAGATGGGGACCACCGTCTCATTCAGGGGATCCTTGTTTTTCTCCAGCCAGCCCACGATGCTGTAAGGCACCTGGCAGAGATGAGACAGGTGCTGAGCCAAGGTGGGGAAACCTGGAGGAGGGAGGGAAGAGAGGGGTCGAGTGCCGGGGTTCCAACAGGTACCTACCACGCCCGCGTAGTGGACCACCTCAAAGTGGGCCTGGTACTTGCGCTTCTTGTCAGGCCGAGGCTGCTGGAAATTGGGCGACTTCCCTGCGTGGTTGTCATAGAGTTTGGCCCGGAAGCTCGCATCCGAGGCCTTGGGGAACATGCACTCCTCCTCCAGGATGGACAGGATGCCCAGCGGCTGGGGATAGGGAACAAGCGTGAAGAGCCTCCATCAAGCCAACCCATCCTGGCAGAGCTGCACCCCTGTTCCCAGAACACCTCTCTCTGGGAGCCTTCCCAGATCTCCCTGGACAGTCAGAGACCAGACCCACTCCCAGGAACCCTGTCTTCCAAGGGAGAAAGGAAAGTTTATGGCTTGGCTTCCAACCCCCTTCTGCACAACTTGCAACACTGAGTCATCCTCTTTGCTTCTAAGAAGTGTGCAAACCATTAAAGGATGATTACACTGATTTTTTTTTTTAAAAAAGAAGTGTGCAAACTCAAACTGGCATCTCTGTACCCACTCTCATCCTGGCCACATCCACAGCTCACCACACACACACTCACACACGTAAGTTAAAAAAAAAAAAAGGCAGGCCACCAAGTTCACATTTTGGCTTCCTCGCTGACTAGTTGTGGAACCTTCACGCTTCCCTAAACTTCAATTTTCTAACTTGCAAAATGGGAAAATGCGATCTTCAGTGCTGATATAACAGCAAAAAACTCAACCACCAACTGCCCAACAGTAGGGGATTACAGAAATGCATTGTATGAAAATCATCTGCCACATGAACTATTCTTCCCACCTCCAACAACATTTAAAATACATTTTCAGAGACAAAGTAAGATGTGAAATGTGTCTGTCTATAAAAGAAAACGGATGGCCAGGATAAAGGATTTGGAGGAAATTAACCCAAGTGCCATGATATTCGCTGTGGTAGGATTAGGGAAAACATTTTTTTCCCCTTTACTTCCAGTTTTTCAAATTTTCTTTAATTTTCTTTTTTCCATTCTTTGTACAATGGGTAAATATACCTAATGTTTCACAATCCAAAAAACAAATAAGAAAACACCTTGCCCTGCTCCCAGGCTCTGAGGATCCAGGGAAACTGTGGCTGCAAACGGGCCCTTGCTCAACTGCAAAACTGTGTGCACCCAGGAGGGCTCTTGTCAACCGTACTGCGATGGACACTCACGTTGCTCACACACACCAACACTCATCCACGTTCAACTCCAACATGCCTATTCAAATGCACACATGCCCTTTCGTACACGTGTGATCACACACACTTCAGTGCACGATCACAAACTTACACACCCACTTGCACAAGCCTGCTCACACACAAGCATCACTACACACACCCTGCCCTGCTCGCAACGACCTTCCCCAAGCCCCACCTTCTCGATGAGGTCGATGCAGGGCTGCAGGTCAAGGCCGAAGTCGATGAAGACCCAGTCGATGCCCTCCCGCTTGTACTCCTCCTGCTCCAGCACGAACATGTGCTGGTTGAAGAACTGCTGCAGCTTCTCGTTGGTGAAGTTGATGCAGAGCTGCTCAAAGCTGTTGAACTGCAAAAGGGAGGTGCCTGGCTCAGCAGGCTCCTCGCACATGGGGAACGGGAGGCCCACAGAGGAGCAGGGATGTGCACGAGTTCACCCCCCACCTCCAGGCAGAAGCCCAGGGTTCCTGCCCCACATAGGCTGGGTTCCTCCACCTTGGAGAGAACAGAGCCTGGGGTTGTGAGCCTGCTCTCACCTCAAAGATCTCAAAACCAGCGATGTCCAGCACCCCGATGAAGAACTGCCGGGGCAGCTTTGTGTCCAGGGTCTGGTTGATCCGAGACACCAGCCACCTGAACAGCCGGTCATAGGTGGCCTTGGCCAGAGCCCCCACAGCGAACACCACCTGGAGGTGTAGGGAGGCTGGGCTGGGACCTGGTGAGGGGGGGACCCTGCCCAGCTGTCCCTGGGTAGGCCCTGGCCCGCAGGCAGCTCACCTGCTCCACACTCTGGCCCTTGGTCACATACTCGTTCCCCACACGCACCCGGGGGTGCAAAAGGCCTTTGAGGAGATCCCCACTGCTGACCCCCATCAGATAGGCAGCCTTGTCAGCACCTGGCAGGACACATGGGGGGATAAGGGAGGAGGAGGACAACAACGGGCACTTGGGGGCTCTGTTGCCTCAGCCTGGGGCTGGAAGAGGGAGGTCGAGTAGGGTCAAGTTCAAGGCCAGCAAACTGTAATAGCTGCAGGAAGGAGAGGGTCTGGAGCTGAGGAATTGGGATCAGGTAAGACCGAGGTCAAAGGTTGTGGACAAGAGTTAGATTTAACAATCATGGACAGGACATGGAAATCAGGGTCAAGGTGAAGGCCGGGTCAAGCCAGGGCCCCTCACTCTCAGTGCCGTCGGCCTCAGCCTGTTCCTCCCGCTGCTTCTGCTTGAACTTCATGTTGCCGAAGTGCAGGAGGGCGCCCACGATCTTATAGCAGGCGCACTTCTCATCCACGCTGAAGCCCAGGATGTCCATGGCATGCTGGAAGGTGGGGGGACAGGACGGTGGGCTTACAGAAGCCTGGGCTCCTCCAGCCAGGCACTGCCCCTGGACCATTCAAACAGCTGAGGGCACGACCGCCCCCTCACACCGCAGGCCCCCGCTCAGCTCCCCCCGCCCGGCACAGCCCGTACATCAGTGGCGATGAGCTCCTCCCCGTCGTCCATGTTATCCACCGTGATGACGCCCTGGCTGCAGAAGTGGTAGTCGTAGGGGTTCATAGACAGAAGCAGCATGTCTGGGGAGAGAAGGGCGGGTCAGGCCGTGCTCACCCAGCTGTTCTCCTCCCCCATCCCAGCATGGTGGAACTGGGGGCACCCACCCAGGAGGAGTCTAGGGCCCTCCCAGGACTTCTCTGGAGCCTGCATTTCTTGTCCCCAACCCCCGTCAGTGGCTTCTCTTTCTTTATGGTTCTCTGAGGAATGAGCTGCAGTCCCCATGTCTCATCCCTGTAGCCCAGACCCCAGGTGCTGGGGCTCAGGGAGGACCAGACTCTGCCCTCAGGGGGCTTGCAAGGGAGGGGAACTGGGCCCAGACAGTCATTTGTCCCCCTTTGGTGCTGGCTGGGGCCTCTCTAGTCTCAAAACAGCAGGAGGGGCTCAGGCCTCTGTGAGGAACCGTACAGCCTTGGCGGGGCAGCAGAGATAAGAGGCTGGTTCCCTGCACGGAAAGGAAAGGGCTCAGCAATAACCACGAGTCCTGGGGGTGGGGGGGTCAGGGACAGGAAAGAAGGGGTACCACAGCAGGGCTACCAGGCAGCCCCGTTGGGGGTCTAACTCCCACCCCTTCCATCCCTGGCCTTTACCCTGTAGCTCTGGCTTCTTCCCTGACAGGATCTGGTAGTAGACATGGTAGCCACGCTCACCGGGCAGCTGGAAGATGACCCGTGACTTCTCCAGAAGATCTGGGAAGAAGGGGCGACACCAGCATATCATCTCTTGCACCTCCCCAGAGTGGATGCTCTGACAGGAGGGAGCAAGAGGTGGCGGTGAGGGGTCGGGGGTGTGCAGGGGTGCCGTGTCTACGCACATGCCAGTGTGTGCTGGGAGGGTGTCTCTCCATTAGTGCCTGTGTCACTGTGTGGGCCATGGGTCTGTCTGTACCTCAGTGTGTGTCCTCATGTGTGGGGTGTGAATGTGGGTGTCTGTGCACATAGGTTTTTGTTTGTGTGTCCGTCTGGCCGAGCCTCCACATGTGTGTGGGTCGGGCTGTGAATTAAGACTTATTCTTTCCCCAGCGCCACATGGCTGTGCTTATCCATCAGGATGTAGCCGTGCATCCCAAGGCGGGGCGTGATCCGCACAGGGGCCCCTCTGCGCGTGTGGCTCAGGCACCTGGCATCTGTGCAGCAGGGCTGCATCGGGCCGGATGAGAGGTGTCAGGGAGCTTCCCAGCAGGGGCCTGAAAAGGTGGGGCAGGCCTTCGCCGCCCGGGGCCAGAGAGAAGACTGGGGGATCAGGGGTCCGATCGCAAGGAGCCTGACTGGCCAAATAAGGGTTTGGTTCTCCCTCTTCAGGTGACGGGATCTAGAGAAGGTTTTTCAGCAGGGACAGGATACAGTCAGATCAAGTATGGCTTGAAGAAGACCAAGTAGGGGAGAGGAGGCTGGGAGACCGCACAGGTGCTGGTGTGACATTCCGGTGAGAGATGAAGTGGCCTGAGCTGGGCAGTAATCGGGAGGGGGAGAAATGCCCAGAGCAGGCGGGGAGCCCAAAGGACTTGATGACAGATGCTGGGTCAGAGTGGAAGGGCCTTGGCCCAGCCTGGGTCCCTCCTTCCCCACCTCCCTCGCCCACTTCCAGACTCACAGCTGTCAATGTCCGCAGACGCCAGCTTCCCAGAGGGACCAAAGTGAATGCGGATGAACTTGCCCTGAGGACAGAGAGGCAGCCCTCAGCTGGGAGCCTCAGCCAGCGCCGTCCTCCCCACTGAGGGCTCCCACCCCCTTGTGCCCTCCCTGCTGGCGACCCTGCTCCAGCCCCAGCCACCCGGTCCCACTGTGGCCACTCACAAAACGGGAGGAGTTGTCGTTCCTCAGGGTCTTGGCATTTCCAAAAGCCTCCATGGCGGGATTGGCCTCAATGAGTTGATCCTCGAGGGTGCCCTAGTGGTGGCAGGGGGTGAGGGGTCTGTCAGCCACGGTGCTCACCGACTGGCAGGCCAGAGCAGTCCATGGCCTCTCTGGTTATGCAGGGGAAGGGGGTGTCCCCAGGACCTCATAATTGTTGCCGCCCCACTTGCATGGGCCCCACACTTACCCCAGTCTTTGTTGCCAGAAATTGCTGTGGGGAGAAGGCAGACACGTTAGAGGGTGTGAGGTCTCACCAGGTTGTGGGGGCAGGAGGGCAGCAGTTAGCAGGACAGTGAACGTTAGTCACCCAGAAGTGTAGCCCTCACCCTAGTGCCCATGGCCTGATCCTGCTAGGGCTGTTAGAAGGAAAAATGCCAGAAAGTGGGAGTGAGCATGGCCCTAGCCAGGGTCTTGAGGCAGGGGTGGCACCTGGGGTCTCCCACTCGAAGCCCTTCCTCTCCGCCAACCCTGTGTCTGGCCTCTCTGGTATCCCTTCATTTCCCACACTCCATGCCGTGGGCCCTTACTCCAGGCTCCAGAGGCCTCCGAACTAAAATCTACTCCCCTCAGAGCCCAGCTCAAGTACCCACTCCTCTAGGAAGGCCTTCCTGATGCCCTGAAGCTGGAAGAGACCCTTCCCGCTCTGAGCCTTCCTGTCCTAACCGCCCTTGCTGGTAGCCTCTTACATACCTCTCCTTTGTAATATGGTTAGGTGTGTCTTCATGGTACAATTGTACACCTACTAGTATGCAAAATGGCCCTGCCGGTGCATTATTAGCTCTAATTTGCAAATGAGGAAACTGAGACTCCACACAGTAAGGCGGCAGCAGCAGGGAGGCACAAGCGCCATGTCCTGCCTCCCCATGACACCTACAGCTCTCCTGTGAGTCACCTAGAGGGACTTACTGAATTGGGCAGAGCCTCCCTCCTAGCCTAGAAAGGGAGAGAAAGGAAGGAATGGATTCTGGAAAGAACAGACATGCCACCGAGGACTTTGTGGTCATTCATTCGCCTCCAGAGAGCCTAAGACTTAAAAATACCCGCAGGGACATTGGGCAGAGGGAGGCAGGAGCCTCCACTGGACAGAAGCCTCCTCCCATGCACTGCTGATTAGTGCTTTTCTGCAGGGCTCTCTCTGGTCTGTTTGGCCAAATTATGGGGCCAAGGGGAGGGAGCTTGATAAAGCTTTTAAATTCCTGTATCCACAGCACCTGTAGGAAGCCTTTCCCTCCACCTCCCTTGCCTGACCCACTGTCCAGGACTCCGCCTGCCCAGGTGCTCCCCTGCCCCCAGCCCTTCCAGCTGGGGCCCTGCCAGCTCTGGCCTCTCCCTGCCATTTTTTCCTGTCACTGGACCAACCCAACTTTCTGCAGCATCCCCAGAGACCATTTAAGGGTTTGGAAAACAGGGTGGGAAAGGGAGGGAGGAAAAAGTACCAAAAAGTCAACAGCAAAAACAAAACAAAAACAACAACCACAACAACAAAAAAACAAAACTGAAATAAAAATCAAAAATCAAGAAAATCAAATGAGGGAAAAGGCAAAAGGCAAAAAGGAAAGAAAAAGTGAAAAAGAAAAAAAAAAAGAAAAATGCCCCAGAATAAAGCAAGGCTCAACAGGACCAGGTTGAGGACAGTATGGGGGAGGCCTTGGAAAGAAAAGGCAGCCCATTCGGGAGTAGCCACAGAGCTCTGAACGGCTGGCCCTTGGGCTAGGAATGGAATGTTGTATCTCAAAATCAAAAACAAAATTAAAAAACCTGTGTCCCCAATGTTACGGACATTGCTAAAAACCGTACAGAAATCACAGGGCATAAAATTGCCCCCCCAACCCCAGCTGTTGAAAATTCCAGTGCCCTCCGCTCTGGCCAGTCTCTGTGCATATATACACCTGCTCCTTCTGACTGGCAGCAGGTAACTGTGTCTTTGGTGCATGAAAAGCAAGAAAACAATCACTTCTTAGTAAAAGCGGCCTATCTGGTATACACTTTCAAAACATGAAGGTCATGATGGAAGATAAAAATTACACAAAAAAGTTTAGGAGTGTGATGTGGCCCCACCCCTCCGTGTTACAGATGGAACATCCGGGAAGGCTCAGAACAGAGTTACACAGTGCGTCAGAGGTGGCCACAGCCTTTCTGGTCAAGCCTTGCTCAGGCCAGAGTCCCCCACCAGGGTGGGAGGCTCAGGCAGGGCTGGGGAGTAAAAGTTTTAAAAAGAAAAAAAAAAAAAAAAAAACAGGGGGAGGGAAAGAAAGAAAAGAAAAACAGCGAGAAGCAGTGGGGGGCGGTGCCCGAGTGGGCAAGTCTTACGGCCTTCTTGCCCGGCCCGTCTCCCAGGGCAGCGACGATGGCAAAGTACTGAATGACCCGCTTGGTGTTAACCGTCTTACCGGCCCCCGACTCTCCGCTTGGACGACACAAACATGAGTCACCAGTGCCCATCTGGCCTAATTCCTCCCAGCCCCCAAAACCCCACCCCTCAAGTAGGGTCCCCCTTTCTCCTCTTCCCCTCAATTCAGGATCCCAGGGAGAAATCGACCCTCAGAGGTGTTGAGTTGCTTACAAAGCAAGCCAGTGTAGACCATCCCTGTGAGATAACACGTGAGATGATGCCACTGTTTGCTGAGCACCTAGTGCCAGGCACTGGCCAAGTACTCCACCCCCACCAGCTCAGTTAAGCCCCAGAAACCATTATTATCCCCATTTTATAGACAATGAAATGGGCCTCAGAAGTTCTGCGACTGTCCCTGCTACGTGCCAGGCACATATATCAACTCACCAACTCCTTATAACCCTGTGTGGTAGGTAGGATTGTTCTGTTTTTATTGGTGAGGCTCAGAGGCCCAAGGACACACATTGGGGAGTAGAAATGTGAGAACTTGAACCCAGGTCTATCTGGATTAAAAGCCTTTGCCCTTCACTTTTAGGCTGTGCGCACACACACACATACACTCTCTCACACACAAACATCCGTATTGGCTTGGCTGGACATGAACCTGGCATGTAAAAATTCTACCATTTTCCAATAAGGCAAAGAAAAGATCAGAGGTAAGATTCACATGTAAAGAGATGTGAGGAGGAAGAAGGGGAAAGGAATCTCCCACCTGCCCTTGACCCAGAATTAGAACCCCCAAAGGATTAAGGTGGGAGATTCCTGGCCCTGGGGAAAGGAGGTATTGGAGCTGGTGACCACTCTGGTGTTTGGGCATCTACCCCCTACCCATACTACATCTGCCTACGATGGGGCAGAGAAAATGCTCAGGCCTGATCTAGCTTCAGCTGGGACAGTGGCTCCAGGATGTAAATACCTGCCCTAAGCACTTTGGATTCAACCCTGGGAAAAGACTTTGGTTCCGCCCTCTTCCCGCTAGATGGCCAGTGTTCCCACCCCACCCCTAGAGCCCCACACTCACGTGATCAGCATGGACTGGTTCTCTCGGTCTGGAGGAAAGGGGAGGGAATAGAGAAGTCAGCAAGTGAGGGGCCAGCCACACAGGGAACACCTTGGGTGTCCATGGCCCTGGGGCAGCCCCCCACCAACCAAGGCCAGAAATGGGAAGGCCAGCTCCCACGTGGAGAGACAGAATGGCTGTGCTTGAGTGTCCAGCAGCGACACAAGGAGGGCAGTGTAAGTGGAGGGACAGGGGTCCTTTACAGAGGCCACCCTGGAGCCAGGGTAGGAGTCTCGGGTTGAGGAGAGAAGTCATGATGGCCCTTACTGCGAAGCATGTCGTTGTAGGCATTATCCGCCACTGAATATATATGGGGTGGGGCCTCCGAGCGGCGCTTTCCCTTGTAAGCGGCCACCACGGAGGCCGTGTAGACCGGGAGCCATTTGTAGGGGTTGATGGTGACACAGAAGAGGCCTGAGTAGGTCTGAGGAAAGAGTATATTGGTTGGGTTTATTTGGGGGTCCCCCAAGTTCCCATCCCCAGGCCCCAGTCTTCACAACAGTGACCCTGCGATATTCCTCAAGGAGCCCCTTGACTTGCCACACCACACCTCTGTGGCCATCCTGGTATCGCCCCTTACTCCTGCACCCAGCAGGTGGCCCCACCTTCATAGTGCCATAGCTGAGCCTCTTGCCCTGGAGCTGCAGTTGCCTTCCAGGGTCCAAAGACCTTATGGCCAGCGCCATGCTGGCCCCCCGCCTGCCACTCACAGCCCTGCCCCCACCCAGCTCGCAGCAGCCTGGCCCCGGGCGGCTCACGTAGATCATCCAGCGAGCATAACGCTGGCGCAGGTTGTGAAGCACGGCCGCCTCGTTGAGGTGTGTCATCATGGCCATGTCCTCCAGTAAGTCGAAGCGGGGTGGGTTCATGGGCTGCAGCTCGCTTTCACGCACCGTCAGCACCTACCAGGGAGGCTGGGTCACGGAGGGAACAGGGAGGAACCGACCAACCTCACTCTCACCCCCACTCACACACTCCCAGACCCCCTTCGTCCAGGGTATGGATCCTGCTGGTCAGGAGCCCCCAGGGACAGAGGAGCTAATCCCAGGAAAGGGGGAGCTGAACCTTCTGGTCTTTGGTCTCCACGGTGACTTTGCCCCCGATAGCCTCGGACTTGACCTCGGCCTCCACGTAGGCATCCTGTTCATCGGGCACCCAGACTCGCTTCTTCCCTGGGTTGCAGAGAGAGTACTAGACATTGAAAGGGGCTGAGGCACCTCCAGGGGTCCAGACAGCTGGTCCTGTCCATAGAGCTGTGCCCCTCTCAGAAGGCCCTCTGCCAGGACACAGTAATCCCAGTGACAAACCCTAGAAACCCAGGCTTCTGGAAGGGCAGAGGAGGGAGGGTCCCTAGAGATCTCAAACGACTCCCTGATTAGAGTAACAGTCTGGGTTACACACTTGGGTTCAGATCCCTGCTTTAGCCATATCTGCCCTGTGACCTCAGGAAAATCCTTCATTCTCTCTGGGCCTGTTCCCTCACATGCAAAGCATTATGGCAATCTCCTGAGGTTCCATGTGGAGCAACCCCTCAATATCAATCAGGCACATAACTCTCAGGGAGGTCCCACCTCCCCTATTTCACTGAAGACCCAAAGCCAGGCCTCCTAACTTTTTGTCCTGTGCTCTTTCCTGCCTGGCCAGCTGAGCCCAGAGTCCAGATACCATGGTGGTTAAAAGCATGGACTCAGCTGCAGACCACCAGGTTCTGTTCCTTGCTCTGCCAAGTGCCTTGGTGAGGACCATCTACATAACTTGCAGGCCTCAGTACAAAATGATAATGTGGGCCCCCTTATTAAAAATTTCAAGGTGGCAATAGCAGAGCATTAAACCAAGTGCAACGCCCTTCTAAGCATGGTGCCCTGTGCAACTGCGGAGGGTTGTACATCTATGAAGCTAGGTCTGGCCTTGGGCCCACCTCCCCAGGCTGTTGAGCTGATGCATGGAAAGTCATCTGCTCTGGGCCTGGCACATAATAAGCACTTGATACACACTGCCTATTGTTATTATTGTCTTATGAGCAGACCAGGTCATAAATAGTACAGCCTTTGTTCCTGTCCCTAATAAACAGTGGCTTTGGTTCTGTGGAAAGCACTAAAAATAACTCCAGCACAGGTCTTGTGGACACGTGGAGGCAGCCTGCAAACATGCTGATCAGTCTCATCTCAGAGGCCTTGGGCTCCAGCCTGAGTCCTCACAGGCTGCAGAGCCAGAAGGCAGGTGGTACTATCCCATTTAACAGAGGAACAAACCAAGGTTTGCTCGCAGAACCACAATGATTTGAGTCTCCAGTCCGTGGCTAAAGCTGTCAGGCCAGAATGCCCCTTCAGCCCTGAGCTGAGTGCCACCCCTCCCCCGCTCCGGGTCTGAGCCCAAAAGGGCTTCTGAGGCTGTGCCCCCTCCCCCTCTGCCCTCACTTACCATCCCATGGAACAGTGTGCACCTTCATCAGCTCCTGGTAGCCCTGGCGGAGGTAGCGGGCAGACTCCCCGAGTTCACTCACATCCATCATGGTGGTGGCAGTGAGAGGTGGAAGAGGAGGGGCTGGAAGTCTTGGAGGTTCAAGGTTGCCCAAGGCAGCAGGCACTGGAAGATGGCAGTGATGAGGGAGCTGAGGGGCCAGGGGATCCAAACTGGGGCATGATCCTCCAACCCACAAGACCAGATACTGGGTAACTCCCCTGGACTCCCCAGCTCAGCTGCCCTGGGTGAGCGCCCAGCACACATGCATACCCTCAAACCCCAGAGCATCCTCTCCTACAGGTATGGAAGACTCATGCCCACCCACAGGCACACTCACCCACCCACCCTCCTGGCCTCCCTTCAGCTCCAGCCCCAGCCCCGATTACTGACCTCAGCACCATGGTGAGGGCAGGGAGCTGTGCTACCCCTTTTATTGCCACGGTCAAGGTCAGTGGAGGAGAGCTATGTCAGCAATCTCCACGTGTCACAGCCCCCCCAGCCTGGCCACAGGACACAAAAGGCAAATTCCCTTTTATCTCCACCAGCACGGCCCCTGGGCTATTTTTACCTCCCATTGTCAGGGGATCACAAAGGCAGAGAGAGACACTTCACTAAGAGACAGGGAGGCTGGGATTCAGAAACTGACCGGGGCAGGGACAAGGCAGTGAGAGATTTGGGAAGACTGAGGAGCTGAGAGAGAGAAACTGAGTCACAGAGAGTCTGATACACACAGAAAAATACCCACTCCCAGTTACAGAGAGCAGGCAGACTCAGAGGGGGACCACAGAATGCCCTCTGGGGTCTTCTAGTTCAACCCTCTTTATACACCAGGGAAAGCAAGGCTCAGAGAAAGGAAAGCACTGGCCAAGTCTTACAGATGAGCAGTGGCAGAGATCTGGTCAAAAAGAGAAGCTAAGAGCCAAACGCATCCCTCTCCAGCACCTGGATACTTTTTCTCCCCTTCCTCTATCCCCATCTCTCTGAGGGCTCCTTGGGGAGGTCATACATGACGAAAACCAGACCTGGGATCATAGAATAAAGGAATGATTTGGCTGAAACAGAAGCAAATCAAAGAAATTTAAGCCAGTTAAGAGCCCCTCCATCTTCTTTTTTTTCTTCTAAAGGCTGGTCAAGTGACCCCTTCCTATTCTGACATTCAAGATTCACAGGAAGCCGACCTCCTGCAGCCCACTCTCAACAGGGGCCGGGGGTGCTGGCACTCAGTGTGCCTGATACAGCCTTCGGAATGCGTCAGGGGCACTTCCAGGCTCTCCTGTCCGTCACCCCAGTCAGGACTCAGTGACACCACAGAATTTTAGATGCGGAGAATGAAAGGATCCAAGAGCTGAACCTTAGACACCAGACATACAGAACTAGAGTTCCAGAGCTAAGATTCCAACCAGACATCAGACCGGGCTCACACAGAGAAATCCTACGTACCAACGGGCCACCAATTCCAAATATGCAGACGTACCACATAAAATACATAGAAAAAATTTTAAAGATACATTTTCAACCATATACAGTTCAAAACAGGCGAAAGTAACCATGGTGATGGAAGTGGAAGAGTGGTCCTTTGAGGGAAGGTAATGACTAGAGGGCCTCTGGGATACAGGAAATGCCCTGGTGACGCCGAGCTGCGTGGTGGTTACACAGGTGCGCTCACTTTGTAAAACGAATTGAGCTGCGCATTTAAGATGTCTGCACCTTACTGTATGTTATATTACATGAAAACTTCTTTCACAATTCATTGCCAAATTTGGCAGTATCTATCAGAAATGCAAAATGCCCAGACCCTTTAAGAATTAATTCTACAAGTATTTCCCCAACTTGTAAAATGATACAGGTCCCCTTTGAGTGGACATTTAGATTTTTTTCTAGTCTTTTGACATTACAGTCAGGGCTACAGTGAATAATCTTGTACGGTCTGATGAAAGTAAACTATATCCTGTTCAAGAAACAGAAATTATGAGAAATTATCCCCCTCAGAACCTCTTTTACTCACTACCCCTCCCCCAGGGTAACATAATCTTCTAACCTCACAGGTTAGTTTTGTCTATTTTCACGATTTATATGAATGGAATCCTACATTATGATGTATTTCTTTCTTCTTTCTCTCAATGTTATACTTGTGAGAACATCATTCTGTTTTAATTCTTTTCACAGAGCTAAGATTGTTTCTTGCCTGCCTTCTGCTACTAGAAAGGAACTCCATGAGCGCCCTGCAAAGTGCCTGCACATAGTAGAAGGTCGATAAATATCTATGGAGTAAGTGAATGAACCAAGCCCGATTGATAGATAGATTATAGGGTTTTAATCTTTATATAGGGTCAGAAGCTGGAGAGCTGGGCATGAGCAATTTATAAAGAGCCTGGGGTGGGAAAAATTCTTTTCACTGTTCAGAGATGCTCCAAATGCAGGGCTTCTTGCCCAGGGACCAAGCAACAGAGTTGGCCTGGAGAATCAGAGCCTCTAACTAGCCTAACCTATCCCAAATATAATGTGGGTCCAAATTCTAGAATTACCTGCTCAGTGTATAAACCTGGGGCTGAAAAACCAACCCAAAACTCAAGTCTAGAACTGCCCTACAGGTTCACTTCCACTACCCAGGGCACATCTTCCTGCTGAGATAAGCTCACAGACAAACGTGACAAAGCAAAGAGGAAGCCCAATGCTCTGAGAGATGCAACAAATGCTATTAATATTAATACAATTCACAAGGACTTATGGTACTGACTTTAAATACCTAAAGCTCTGTCCTGGAGCACAGGGAGCCTATGTGGTTTGTATGGCCTCAAAAGTAGACCAATGGGCAGTGCTAGGAAGCAGAGCTTGGACGCGGACTTTTCATCCAAAGGACTCTGAGCCAATCGGCAATGGAAGAGGCCGCCTTGGAAGAAAGTGAGCCTGCCAGCACCAAGGAAGACTCAAACAGATGCTGCACAGGACTTGAGGCTTTGGACTGGATGACTCCTGAAGTCTGTTCCAACTTCAGGAGTCTAGGATTCCAGGATTTTAGAATCCAGTCCAAAACATATCTGCCACCAATATACCCTAGTGCCTGAAATTCCTTTTTTGGGTCAGAGTCCTTCTTTGGGTAAAAACATCGAAGGACTCTGTGAAAATGCTGATATAACTAGGAAGGACACGTGAATTCAGTTCAGCACGCATCTGACAGCCTCTATTCCATGTCCAGGATTGGAACAAGAGACATTCATCGTCCAGGAAAGGAAACATACTCAAGTAAGATGTCAGAATGGAGGAGTTTGAAGGATAAATGCAAGTTTGATACCCACGCTGGCAAGAAGAGGGCATGACAACAAGGTCTCTTCCCTCCTAGAGCTGCCATTCTATGGGGAGGCAAAAAATAAAGAAGCGAATATGTTTCCAAGGTAATTAAAGATTGTGGCAGGTGCAGATTAATGCTCTGGAGAGTACTGGGGGTGTACTCTACTCAGGTTGATCAGAGAAGGCCTGAAAAGGTGACATTCAAGGTGAGAACAAATGATGAAAAGGAGCCAGCCAGGCTAGGAGCCCTTGGAAGGGTGTTCCTAGCAGAAGGAACACAAATACAAAAGCTGTGAGGCAGGAAATAGCTTGGGATGTTTGAGGCACTGTCCCGATGGTAGTGCAGCTGGGTGTGGTGAACAAGGGGAGAGTTTTACAAGGTGAGGGTAGTCAGGTAGACAGGTAGTAGGCAAGATCATTTGAAGCCTTCAAGGAGTTGGAAGGGACTCTGGAATTTATTGCAAGTGCAATGGGAACCTGTTAGAGCAGGAAAGTGAGTGATCTGAAGTTTTACGGTGACCACTCTGGCTGCCATATAGAGAACGGGCAGGAAGGGGCCAGGGATGCAGCAGGGAAAGCACTGAAGAAGCTGCTGCCATCATCCAGGTGAGAGAGGACAGGTCTGGGCAGGTGGAGGCACTGAAGGTGGGGAGACGGGACGGGCAGCATGACCCAGAACTCCAAGGCGGGAGGGAATGAAGGTGGGCCACCGGGGCATAAAGGGAGGTGAGGCCAGACTGAGCAGTTGGGATGGGACTATGAAGAGCTTCGAAAGCCAGATTAGGATTTGGAGCTTTATCCTGCAGGAGTTGGGGCACCATCAAAGGCATTTTTATTTATTTTTTCATCAAAGAGCTCTGAGCAAGGGAATTTGACAGTGTGGTCAGATTTATGTGTGCATAAGCTCCCTGCGGCAGCTGGTGTGGAGGAAGGCCTGAAGGGGCGAGACCGGTGGCAGGAAGACTTACTAGGAGGAGGCTGCCATAATGGTCCAAATGCAAGGTGGAGAGGCCCAAAGAGGGGCCCACTGCCCTGGCACCCTGGGGGTGGCTGGGCCCATGCTTGTCCCAGGTTTGTTCCCCTCCTGGGGCCCTGGGCAGCTGCAGAAGGCCCAAGTGGGCCCCAGCTCTGATGTTTCAAGCAGAAAATAGGATGAGGGCAGCCAAAAGGCATCAGGGCTGTTTATCCGGAGGAGAGACGCCTCAGCATGGATTTATGGCTGAAAGGTTACTGGGGGGAGGGGTGGGGAACCAGCTGTCCCCCATCCTCACAAAGGACAAAGAAAGGAGGGGACTGTGGCCTCAGCTGCAGCAAGAGGAGGGAGGTTAGACACAGTATCAGAGGATGAAAGGGCCCTTTAGTGATCATGCAAACCAACTCTCTTATTGGACAGTTGGGGAAACTGAGGCACAGACGGAGAAACAGGTCCTTGCCAAGGCCACATAGTGAATTAAAGCTATGACTAGACCCGGCACTACAACCTCTTGCTTCTGAAGACCCCAGGGGCCTCCTAGAGCACTCACAAGGGAACCTCAGACTGCCCCCTGAAGAGTTCTGGGACGTGGCTGCGGGAGAGGGAGATGTGCACGTGCAGCCATCCTGGAGGGATGGACAGAGGACCTGTGCTGGACCGAGGTGCTCTGGACCCCGGCATGGGCTCTGGTCCAAGTCTCTGATTCGCTACATCCTGGAGTTCGACCTTTGTCTCAGGTCCTCATTGTCTCAGTAACTCTGTCTCTCTGCCCCCTAACCCATCTCACTGTTTTTGGCATTTGCTGGGAGTCCCTTGTGTCTCTCAAGGGTCTTGGTCTTTCTGTGTTACCCTGTCTCTCTAGAGCTGAGCTGAGCTGGGCCAACCTCCCGCCCCCAGTGGGCCCTCACTGGTAGAGTGACCCTATGTAGGCAATGCTCGGGCCCAGTGCCCAGGCTGGGACAGGTGACAGCAGCTGTGGATCTATCTATAGCTCCCCTGCCCTTCAATTGTTCCCAACTTCAAACAATGGTTGGGCCCTGGATTAGAGACATCTCCCACCAGCCCTGCTGAAATGGAGCCTGGGGGCAGCAGATGAGCCTCAGGAAGGCCACATGGTAAGTGTGTGTCTCTGTAAGTATCCACCTCTGTCTGGACCCCTGTGTTCCCATCTACAACTCTGGGCTCTAAGGCCTCCTAGCTCAGAGGCTGTGTGACTATAGGATTCGTGGATAAGGGAACAGTGTGTGTCTGAACGTAGGCATGTGGGTGTGAGACATGTGGGTTTCCCTCCTCCTGCTTAGTTGACAGACACTCATGGGCACTGGAATGCCAGTTCCATGAGGACAGAGACCTGGTCTTTCTTATGCTCTGCCGTATCCCAGCCTCGGCCTGATACATGGTAAGTGTTCGACATACGTTTCTTACCTTGGCCCTCAGGAAGAGGGAGGGCACGCCACGCAGTGACTCAGCAGAGTAGTGACGAAGAACACCTCATCTAAAGTCAGACTGCCTGGGTTTCAATCTTGGCTCTGCCAATCACCAGCTACAACAGAGATTCAGAAACAGTACCCACTTCATAGGGCTGTGACGAACATCATGTGATAGAAAACATCTAAAGTGCTTAGAATAGTGCTGGGCACTAGTTAGTAAAGACTCAATAAATTACTGTTATTTCCAAGATAGATCATTAAGTTAAAAAGTGAGGAGAAGAATGCATGGGACATGCCATCACCTGTGTGAAACTGGAGGGAGAGAGAGATTTGTGCATTTATGTACTTATCTATGGATGGATGGACTACCTTTGGAAGTCACTCAAGATACTGGTAATGGCAGTTGGTGGCTGGGGGCAGGGAAAGCAGAGAGACTGTTTTTCCCCCTTGCATACCCTGTATACCTTTTGAATTTTAAATCATGTGTCTGTATAACATATTTTTTAAGTGTTTGCTAAATGAATAAGGGTAACTTCCATCACGGTCCTTGAAAAAACAAGCCACTTCTCTGTGCCAGTAGGGAGAGGCCTGGGTGAGGGCTGGTCCTCAGGGTGTGGGCCCATTGCCTTCAGCCCTAGGTCAGGCATCCTGGATCTGAGTCCCAGGGGTGCCCACTTTCCTCCAGCCCAATGTTGGACAAGATGTGTCCAACCCAGAGCAAATGGTGAGCCAGAAGGGAGGCTTCCCAGCTTCTAGGACAAGCAGCAGGGGTGGAGGGGGCGGTGGAAGCAAGCTCCTGTCCTCTCCCCTGGCCCCAACCTCCAACTCTTCATCCCAAGCTATTCTTAGAGCCTAGATAATACCAGTTGCTGCTGCTCATATCAGCTTCCAGAACCACTCAGCCCTGAGAAGCCTGTCCTGTCCCCACCCCCTTGTGTGGGCATCCTGCTGGCTCTATCCACAGTGCACGGGCTGCATACATGCAGGTAGGCCACCACAGGTAGGTAAGGGCCTGGGTGGTGGGCCCCTCCAATACTCTCCTAGCCGGGCAGCTGGGAGAGACAGGAAGGGCTAAGGGACATCACAGAGTAGGAGGTGTGCCCCCACGGGTCACCATCCAGATAGTTTGGCCCAAACCCAGGCTCTAAACTATGCTAAGAATATAAATGAAAGGAGTAGGGGCTATGGGCATGGGTTAGCCAGTGGGGCTGAGGAAAGGGAGGGAGCCTGGGAGGCTACTGTAAGGAGGAGGGAGGAAGCCAACAATATAGATGGTCAGGGGAAGAGATAGCAGAGTCAGACTGTCGAACTTGCTATGTGACCTTGAACAGGTCTCTTTTCCTCTTGGAGCTTCAATTTCCATCATAAAATGGGCATAACCTTATCCCACTGGGTTGTTGGGTGGATTCAATGAAATAATACATGTAAAGATCTTAGCCTTTCCCTGACCCATAATAAGCACTATGTAAATGTTTGGTGATATTATTAGCTCCATAAGAGCAGGCGATGTTTCTTTCTGAACCTGCAGGGACTAGGTTGGGCCTGGCAGATGTTAGGACTGCGTCTTCAAATCTTTCCTTTGCCATTTACAAGCTAAGTCGCCCTGAGCAAGTTACTCAACCTCTCTGAGCCTTGGGTTCCTTTTCTGCAAAATGAATATACAAAGAATACCAGCCTTGTAACGTTATTGCGAGAAATAAAGTGCTTCCCCCATGGTAAGAGATCAACCATGTTACACGTGAGGCTGTGGCTCTGTGTGCTGGGGTATGTGGTAGAGAAGCCTTGGGTCTGCCATTCTGCAGACAGAATCTGAGACAGTGCTCAGGGCAACCAACATTCTGGAAGAGGGGTCCTAGTGGGCCCAACATGTGGGAGGAAAGTCCCAAGATCTTGTAATATCATAGCCCACCCCACCCTCCAAATCCTATGCCAAAGCCCAGGCCCTGCCTGGGGTCCCAGGATCAGGATGGGCTTTCCCCAGCCTGGGTCAGCTTCCCATTTAGCTCAGTTCCACAAACACCCTCTGATGATCCCCAGCTTGGGACAAGTACTGGGCTTGCTCCTAAGGATCCAGAGTCTCAGACTAGTGGGAGACACAAGCACAGACAGTTAGTAACAACTGACACAGGGGCCTCCGGGGAAGAGGTACTTAGCCCGACCTGGTGGAGTGGGGAACAGGGGAAGAACAACTATCCCCCACAAAAGGCCAAGTAGAGGTGAAGTGGGAGGGGAGGGTGGGTTGTGGCACTGCCTTGCCCTTGCCATCATGGTCAGCCAGCTTGGGAGGTGGGGGGCAGAGGGAGGCTCAAAGGTTAAGCTGGGAAACCAACCCAATGGGTCTGGCAGTGCCACTGCTCTAGCCTGAGTGTCTTGAGGGTGGTCCTGCTTGCTCCCATACCTCAGGGCATAGTGCCTGCCTCTCTGTGAAGCTGGACTTCACCAACCCTGGCCTGGAGGCCCAGCATGACCTGGCCCTGCTAACTCCCCACCCTCATTGTGGGCAGCTCCACTCCAGACACACTGGCCTTCTGAGAGTTTATAAACTACCCTAGGCTCCTTTCTGTCTCAGAGACTTTGCATCTGCCCTTCTCTCCACTCGGAATATTTTTGCCCCAAACTAGGGTTTGGCTGTCTTCTTCTTGTCCTTCAAGTCTCATTTCAAATATCACCTCCTCAAAGAGACTTCCCTTGACTATATTAGCTAATTAGGTCCTTTCTATAAATGTTCTGTCTTCCCCTTCTGTATGACATACCCAGTTTTGAATTTACTACATTTGCTGGTAAGTTTGCTTATTTATCATCTGTCTCCCATACAAGACTAGGTCTTTCTAGAGACCTGGGAGCAGGCAGATCCCACTCTGGGTCCTCACCAGCCAGCAAAGCACTTGGCACAGAAGTGCCATGTGTGGGTGCTGAATGGGCCACTGGGGTGGGGCACCTGCCTTCAAGAACCATGTTCCCCAGGGGCCTCTCACTCTGCTCCCTGCTGCCCCCTCCATGCCAGGCCCAGGGGATACTGGGACTCCTGTTTCTCTCCCACCCACGCCTAGGCAAGCCTCTCCTTTCTTGACTCTCTTGGCTCTAGCTGAGCCAGGCTAACCACGTAGCACAATGCCTAAGAGTTCCGGAGTCCAGCTGCCTACATGCAAACCCTCAGTTACTCTGTCTCTTTGATCTTCTGCTTCCTCGTCTGTAAAGTGGGAATGATAATAACTCCTGTCCCATAAGGAATTGAATGAGATAATACATTAACAAAAAAAGGAAAAAGCACAGTGCCTGGCATATAATAAGTATTCAATACATGATCATTACTACTCTTTTTCTTATTATCATTATCCTCATCTCCAAACTCAGTAGAATAAACAAGGAAAGAACATATCCCACCAATACAGAGATCATGAGAAGGTCCCAGAAAAAGTGCCATTCCCTGAAAAAGGGTCATTCCTAAGGGTCACATGGACCCCATTTTCATCCTTAGGCAATTTCCTTTTGGCTTCACTCGATATCCAGCCCCCTCCCCTCTTGGTGAAAGTTCAAGGGGGGTGGAAGGGAGGGACTACAGCTTCTCCCTGGGGAGACACTCCCATCACTGGTTTTGAGGTGACAATTGCCCTCTCTTACATACAGAGTTGTTGGTGCCCCAATGTTTCCTAGTTTCCATGGTCTCCCTACAAATGGCCACACAGTCTAGGCCCAGAGCCCTGCTATCCTCTAGCCACAGGCAGAGTAAAGGGTTATCTCCTCATCAAAGAGCTGTGCCCATCCTCCTTTCACGCATTCATCCATCTGACCAGGCAAATATTTACTGAAAAATAAATTTTGCTATTAATGTAGGAAATCACAATGAAGTATCATTTCATAACCAATAAACTGGCAAAGACAAAAAAACCCTGACAATTCTGAGTCTTGGTGAGGATGTGGAACAAAGGCAATTCTAATACATCGCTGGCAGGAATGCACATTTTCAAGACAACTTGCGAGAGAAATTCTGTATTATCTAGTAAATCTGAATATATCCTCATGCCTTCAACTTACTGAGGCACCTATAAAACTTTTTACCATTTGTAATAACAAAATAGTAGAGAACTCAAAGGACCATTCACAGGAGAGTAGACAAACAAAATGTGGTATTTTTATGCAAGAAACCTATAAAGCAGTGAAAATTAATAAACTAGAGTTACCCTTATCAACATGGATAATTCTGACATAATGCTGAATGAGAAAAGCAAGCTGCACAAGAATACATACAATAATTTACCATTTAAAGATCTAACACCATGAGAAATAATACTATATGTTGTTTGGAAACACACCTAGTAAAAGAATAAAAAATGCATAGGACCTACCTCACACCAGATATGACAATTAACTCAAAATGAATCAAAGACTTAAATGTAAGAACTAAAACCATAAAACTCTTAGAAGAAAACATAGGTGTAAATCTTCGTGATCTTGGAATTAGGCAATGGTTTCTTAGATATGACACTCAAAGCACAAGCAACCAAAGAAAAAACAGATATATTGGACTTCATCAAAATTAAGAACATTTGTGTTTCAAAGGATGCTATCAAGAAACTGAGGCTGGGTGCGATGGCTCACACCTCTTATCCCAGCACTTTGGGAGGCCAAGGCAGGAGGATCGCTTGAGGCCAGGAGTTTAAGAGCAGCCTGGGCAACACGGTGAGACCCCATCTCTACAAAAAGAATAAATAAACTGAAAAGACCACCCAAAGAATGTGAAAAACTATTTAACTCATATATTAGGGTATAGTATTCAGAATATACAAAGAACTCTTACAATAAAAAGACAAATGATTTAAAAATTGGTAAAGAATCTGAATAGACATTTCTCCAAAGAAGATACACAAATTGCCAATAAGCACATGAAAAGATACACAACATCATCAGTCATTAGGAAATACAAATCAAAACCACAATGAGATACTTCACACCAACTAAGATGGCCATAATCAGAGAGACAAAGTTGGCCCTCTGTATCCATGGATTCCCCATCTGTAGATTCAATCAATCATGGCTCGAAAATATTTGAAAAAAAATTGCATCTGTACTGAACATGTACAGACTTTTGTCATTATTTCTTAAACAATACAGTATAACAACTATTTAAATAGCATTTACATTGTATTAGGTATTATAAATAGAGAGGATTTAAAGCATATGGGAGAATGTGTATAGGTTATATACAAATACTATACCATTTTATATCAGGGACTTGAGCACCCTCAAATGTTGGTATCTGCACAAGGTTCTAGAACCAATCTCCCACAGATACTGAGGGACAACTGTATTAGTAAGGATGTAAAAATTAGAACTCTCATACATTGTTGCTGCCTTGAAAAAAGTCAGCAGATCCTCAAAAAGCAAAACATGTAATTACCATATGACTCAGCAATTCCACTCCTAGATACCTACCCAAGAGAACTGAAAATATAACATTCACACAAAAATCTGTACATGAATGTTCATAGTGGCATTATTCTTTTTTTTGGGGGGGGGGGAGAAGAGTCTCACTCTGTTGCCCAGGCTAGAGTGCCATGGCGTCAGCCTAGCTCACAGCAACCTCAAACTCCTGGGCTCAAGCAATCCTCCTGCCTCAGCCTCCCATGGGACTACAGGCATGTGCCACCATGCCCGGCTAATTTTTTCTATATATTTTTAGTTGTCCAGCTAATTTCTATTTTTTTAGTAGAGATGGGGTCTTGCTCTTGCTCAGGCTGGTCTCGAACTCCTGAGCTCAAATGATCCACCCGCCTCAGCCTCCCAGAGTGCTAGGATTACAGGCGTGAGCCACCGTGCCCGGCCAGTAGCATTATTAACAGCAGAAGTGGAAACAACCCAAATGTCCATCAACTGATGATTGAACAAAGTGTGGTATACCTACACAATGGAAGACTATTTAGGCATATAAAGGAATGAAGTTCTGATCCACGCTACAACTGAATGAAGCTTACGAACATGGTACATGAAGGAAGCCAGTCACAAATGACATAGGATTCCATTTATATGAAATGTCCAGAATAGGCAAATCCATAGAGACTAAAGTAAATTACTCATTGCTAGGGGTGGGGAGGAGGAAGAATAGGGAGTGACTGCTAATGGGTATGCAGTTCCTTTTTGGAGGTGATGAAAATGTTCTAGAATTAGACAGTGGCGGTAACTGTACAATCTTGTGAATATACCAAAAACCACTGAATTGTATACTTTAAAGGGTGAATTTTATAGTACATGAATTATATCGCAATGAAAAATTCCATAGGGATAGTAAAACACCAAATTCAGGAGAGTCTTTATGGGGTGGGGGGATGTCAATCATGAGGGACACAAAAAGGTCTTCAGCTATATTAACAATGTTTTATTTTGCAAAGCTGGATGATAGGTATGTGGGTGTTTGTTATATTAATCTTTATACCTTTCTGTGTGTTTTCATAATAAATACAATTTAAAAGTATTTTCTGAGTATTGACCTGGATCAGGCACTGGGCTACCTGGATGGAGTAATGATGAGTAAAAATGGATCCCATCCTGCCCAAAAGTAAGTGGATATGTACTAAGTGGAGAAGAAGGACTAGAAGTAAGTCATTACTCCTTCCTGGGCTTCTGTGTCCTCACAGAAGATACAAGAGCTGGACTAGAACCTTGTTCGTAGAAGGTCTCTGAGGATCCTGGGGGCCTAGAAGTATCTCCCCTTTTTCAGCCTACAGCACCTCTAAGAGTTCATGTATGATGAGACCTCAGGCCCTGGAGTGCCTGGTGCCATCAATCATCACGAGTGCACCTAAGGCAAAGCCCAACTTCAATAAGTCTGTTTCTTTTCAGTAAAATAAGGACAGTAACTTCTCTGTCCCGGGATTATTGTGGGGGTGTAAATGAGATAACATGTATAAAGTGTCAGGGACAGGCCTGGCACACAGGCCTCAACACATGCAACAGTCCTCACTTTGATTCCACAGGCATTTCCTAAGCAGCAATGCTAGGCCAGACCCGTGCTAGGAGCTAGAAGACAGAGGAATTCCACTCTGAATGGTCAAAGCAGTGGCCCCCAGCCAGGTGGGGAGACAGCCGCATAAACAACAATACCAGGCAGGGTGATGTCACTGCTAAAAAGAGACAGCAGCCATGTGCACAGATGTAGACCATGTGCAGTGAAGCCCCTGGGACTGACAAAGATGTCCCAACCAAAAGGCACAGTCCAGACATGGAGAGAGGCCCTCACAGGGGTAAAGGCAAGGCACAAAGTTAAGGGATCAGCCTCCATTCACACTGCAGTGCAGCCCTGCTTGTCTTTTTTCAGCTAATTCAGACTCACATGTTCCTGCAAACCCTAAGAACAGAGACTATAACTGATTTAAAAGTTAGCTTTGGGAAGTCTGAGCCCATGGCATGTCCCAAGGTGCATGTGTGGGAACACAATGGCTAACACTGTGCTGCTCTGTGATCTTTGGCAAGTCACAAATTTCCACTTCCCCAGCTGTAAAACGGAGACCATATGGTACTGACCTTATAGGTTCATGGTAAAAAGTGAGACAATGACAAGTCATTAGGCAAGTACCTGGCACTTAGTGACCAGATCAATAATGAGTAGTTATTATTAGGAAAAAGCCGATTCCATTTTGAAAGTGAGGAAAATGGGATTCAGACAGGTGAGATGACTTGCCTATCACACTGCAGGTTCAGTCAGGATCTGAACTCAGATTTGAGCATCAAAAAAAGGCTCAGGGCATTATCATCTCCTTCTGCTCCAGAATCTTCAGCAGGTTCCCTGTAGTCCACTAAATGGAATTTATCCTTGCCACAGAGTGAAGACCCACAGAGGCCTGGGGCCAGAAAGATCTTGGGCAAGTTTCCTAATTCTGAGTTTCTCGATCTGAGATCCCTGAGTGGGTCTGAGAAGGTCTATGAATTCCTCCTCATGGTATATGCAAAATTTTGTGCCTAATGGAGATTCTCAAGAATCTATGGCCCCAAAAGTAACAAACCACTGACTTGACATCACCTACCATGTTGTCTTATTCACCCAATGGAGATACAGTACCTACCTTGAAAGGTTGTGAGGGGATTAAATGAGGTAACTTGTGAGAAGTACCTGAAACATCCTAAGCTTTCAATAAATGTTGGTTTCCTTCTTGTCCTCCCTTCCTCCCTATTTCCAACATTCAGAAAATATTACTGAGCATCTACTATATGGTGGGCACTATTCTACGTGCTGGGGGAAAGTGATGAACAAGACAGATACTGTCTTTGCTTCATGAGGCTCACATTCTAGTGGAGGGGAAAACATACAAATAAAAGCAACAATTTCAGATACTAATAACTGCTATAAATAAAATACATAGGATAATGTGATACAGACTGATGGGGTGGGGTGGCACCTAAGGAGGAAACATCTCAATGATAGGAAGGAGCGGTCATGCCAGGATTTAGGGGCAAAGCACCCAGGCAGAGCGAGCAGGAAGGGCAAAGCCTCACTGGAAAGACCCCCTTGTCCAAGAGCTCTTCACTCCCAGTCACGCCACAGACTGGGTCACCTTGAACAAGTCACACAGCTTCTGAGGCTCAGCTGCCACACCTTTATTCCCAAAATTGGAATAAAGACACCTTACCTGCCACAATGTCAGAGGATTCAACCAAAGGGCTGTTAAAGTCTGAGATCCTCCCCAAATCTCACCAATAGACACCTGATACTCGTCTTGGGTGAAGGGAACCTGCACAGAGAACCCTGTGTCATGTTTTTTTTTATTTTTAATTTCACGCTGCACTAGAAATAGCTTCTTCCTGGTTAACACAATGGCCTTTTCCTGCCACTTGGGGCCTATGATAGTAACAGCTGCTTCATATCCTCCTCAGGTACAAAAGCAAACAATGAAAAGGACATCAGGAAACACTGTTCTGGCAATAACCAGAACACCTACCAGCCACCACCTCCCTACATACAAGATTGGAGGGCTCAGCCTGTCCTGTAGTCAGAGAACGTACATGCTTCATTTAAAGAGTTGGAAGGATCTTGGTCCCTGGTTGGGCCACTGATTTACAATCAGTCGTAGTTCTCTCTCCTAAATCTCTTTAATCTGTCCTCTTCACTCCATCTCCACAGCCACTGCCCCAGCTCAGGCCTCATCATCTCATACCTTAACTCTCTCAGAGCTCTCTCTTTGGACCTAGTCTCCCTGTTCCCAAATCATTTGCCACATTATAACCAGTGGCTAACACACAAAACTGACCAGGTCTCTCCCCTGCTTAAAGCCCTTATATAGCTCCCCATTGCCTATCAGACCTGGCATCCAAGCCTGCCTCTCCAAGACTGAGCTCGGATATCCTGCTCCAACATTCAGGGCCTTCCTCATTATCTACTACACCAAACTCTTCATTGTCTCTAAAACAAGCCAACCAGCTCTCAGAATTATATGTCTTTACTGCTTTGGTTCCTGCTATTTGGAACACTGTTCCCATCCCAGCATCTCACCTCAACCCCTACCTCCTTCACTGCCTATGCATTCCTGTGTATCCTTCAACGCCCCCAAAGCCTCTCCTGATTCCTCCAGGAAAACAGTTTGCTCCCTGCCTTTTTAATCAGATTGCAAGCCGGGGTCTTACTCACGGTTAATTCCCTAGGACCTACACTGATAGGTTCCATTTAACTCAAATTCATATCAGGTGCTTCAGATTGTGAACAATCCTATCACAACCCAGAAATAAACAGTTAAGGCACTGGGGGCTGCCAAGTGGTGAGGTGGGGTAGGGATCATGAATATGCATATTTTAAAAACTCCCCCAGATCCTGAAGTAAGCGGTATTGGAGATTTTGAGAAACACTGGGTCACCCCCAAAATTCCTGGAAAAATAAAAATGTTTTCCCTTCCTAAGGCTTCCCTGCTGCTGTTCCAGGTAAGAAAAAATCAGGCAGGTATTTCTGGGACCTGGTTGGGCTGGGAAACAAACCTAAGTTCCAATACTGGATCCGCCGCTAACGAGCTATGGGGCCCTAACCCTCTCTGGGGCTTCTATTACTAGGCGCACCCCCACCCCCATCAACTGTGTGTCCCAGAGGTAGTGACTGTCCCATTCTGAGCATCGGTTTCACCATCTTTTTCATTGGACGTCGCCAGCTCCGACGCTCTACAAGTTATGCATACCCGTAGCTCCCCACCGCTCCCCTCCTTCCCAAGGTCCGGTCCGCTTGAGTACAGCCCACGAACCCCCACGCTGAGGCCGCCCTTACATGGACTGCCCTTTTCCGGCCACCGTCCAGCTCCACAGGCACGGATCGCCTCCCCCGCCCCGCTCCTTAAGTATTGCGGGGGGGGCGGGGGGGCGAGGGGGCGGTCCGCGCAGGCGCACTGAGTCGCGTCAAGGCCCCGCCCCCTGAGCGGGGCTAACGGCGCCAGGGGCCTGAGTGTGGTGCGCGGCTGGTCGACGGACGAGTAGGTTGGGGCGCGGCAACGGCGGCCGGCGTGGGTCAGGATTCCTCGGGAGGAAGGACGTGAGGGAGGGGTCTGGCGAGCGATTGGAACGCAAGAGGCCGGGAGATCTTGTGGCTCAAACCTGTCCCACGCACCGGGAAACTAGTGTCCAGTGAGGGGGTTGGGCTGGCGCGTGTCGATACCAGATTTTCCAGATCTCTTACCTCTAGATCCGGCCGGCACTGGGGACACCGTGCCAGTGAGGGTAGAACCAGAGTTAAAGCAACAACAACTGGGAGCGTTTAGGACCAAACTTTGTCCAGGGTGGGAGCGAGCGGGCCGGTGAAGCGGGGCAGGCCTGGGCTTGCGACCGTGTCATTACCTCGGGCTGCATGCAGGCACTGGCCTCGCCCTGGAGGTAAAGTCCGACCGGGTTTCTTGTGGGCGTTTTAAGGCTTTTCTCTGTGATTCTTTCATCATCGTTCATTCATTTAACATTCATTGAATACTGTACTAGGCGCCAGTAATAGGTAGAGAAGTGATCAAGACGAACACGATTCCTACGATACAGGCAGGGGTAAGTAATGGGCTGTAGAAGCCCTGGGCGGAGAGGAACAGGGACAGCTTCCAAAACTAAAAAGTCAACGCTGGTCAGGAGTGCGGGGGGAGTGTTCCACAGAGAAAACAGCACGTGCCAAGGCCTGGAAGGGGAAGAGAGGCTGGTGTGTCCTGGTCACTGAAGATACTTCTCTCTGAAGGGAAAACATTTTTATTTTTCCAGGAATTAGTGCCCAAGGAAGAGATGATGGTGACCCGGGCTAGGCAGCTAACAGTGGAGATGGAGAAAAATCAAGTAATTCAAAGTACTGTATATTTAGGCAGCAGAATCCACAGGATTTGGGGGGAATGGGATGTAGGAAAGAAGTACTACATACAAGGCTTGGGTACCTAGCTGGGGTTCATCAGAGGAGAAGCTGATTTGTGGGGAAGCAACAACAAATTCTACTCTGGTTGTGTGGAGACTCCCAGGAAGCAGTTGGATATTCCAGTTTGAGGGTAGGAAAGTACTGCTGTGAATAGTATCATCAGCAAAACAGAAATAAACCCACAAAAAGGGTTCAGACTGTAGAATAAGAAAAGTGAAGGGCTTAGTTAGCATTTTTCACAGTGATTATTTTTATGTCTTATCCTTCTCCCTATTCCCAGTACCTAGCCAAGGACCTGGCATTAGATGCAAATCAATGTTTACCAAGTAAACAAAAGCCCAACAGCAGAGATGTTGCAGTTTCAGAGTTGTGAAGAGATGGGGGCTAATGGAGGGTTTCATTGCTCTATTATCCAAGTAATGGTTTCTTGTCCAGGCAGTGCCACCAGGCTGCTGTGTGACCTCTGACAAGTCTTCTCCACCTGTAAAATGAGTACAGCCAAAAAAAGGTCACATGTATAGAGCTCTGAACACTGCTGAGAAATTTCACAGATTTTTCTCATTTAATGTCCACATGGCAACTTTACTTAAAAGGGAAGTAGTGTTATTATGGACTCAAACCCAGGTCTATCTAACTCCAGAACTAAAACTACACTCATCTATCTCTCACTCAACAGGGATATTGTCAGGACCCTCTTGAGATCACGTGCTCATTCTTTCAAAACATTGTGCTGAGGCTGGCAGACTTTCATAGTTGTTTTAGCACCAGCTCTGTCATGCCAAGAGGGGGACTGAGCTGAATGTGATGGAGGTTACCTATCATTGTCTAACTCTCTTCTGGGGACCACTGAGTTGGGCAGCCATGTTCTTAAAATTACATGACAATAGGGCAGAACAAAATTAATGATTGGTGTTTCCAGATTTTTATCCAGGTCATAAACCCCTGAGGCCTGCTGCAAAATGAATGAGCATCAAGGTGTGAGTTGGTACACATCTATGTGTTGCTGGGCAACCAGTCAGACTCTTCCTGCTATTACACTGGACACTTGGGTGTCAGTTATTTCCATCCTGCTAATGTGATTTCTCAAAAATATTGTCTGTCCTTTGATGCTGTGATGATAGCTGTCTATACATAGACGGTAATCATTTCCTGCTTCTGGCTAGTATGATACTCATCTGCATTTCCTGGTATTTCCCCCCACTTCCCATGTAATTTATTTGAGATTTGCTGACATGAATTGTTAGAGCTAAATGAGAAATTAATAATCTACTGTAGTGGTTCTTATTCCTGGAAAGCTTGTTAAAAATACAGAGCCTCAACCTCTCCTACCTCCCTTCAGACTTCTTGAATCAGAATCTCTGTGGTGGGGCCAAGGAATCTGCAATCTTGCCTGTGCTCCCCAGAATGTTCAGCCAGGTTTGGAAATCACTGATCTACCCCATCCCCCTTGTTTTACAGATAGGGAATCTATAGCTGTGGAAGGGGCAAGAACTTACCCCAGTTACATCTGACGTTAGTGCCAGTTTCTCTAATGAAGAGTATTGGGCTAGGAGCCCAGAGACATGAGTTCAAGTTGAGGCTTTATCAGGCATTACCTAGAGCAAGTCATTTCACCTCTTTGAGCCTATGCTTCCATACTGTGAGAATAATGCCATTGTATTGGGAATCAAAAGAGAGAGTGGCAATGGAAATGCTTTGTCAAGCTTTCTGTTTTGTGCACATGGAAGTTGTTAAAAGCTGGAACCAGCCAGTGTTCACTCTCCTATACCACACTGTCCTTTCCAACAGAGGTCAGAGTCCTGCTGTGTTAGAATGGTCACCAGCCAGTTTCAGTAGCTGTGGGGCCCCAAATCATCTGTCACCAAGCTCTCCTCTCTCTATCTATTACAGGTGTTGGGATGGCCACCAGCTGGGAGAGCTTCTTGCAGGATGAACAGCAGCTGGAGGAGCTGGCACGGCAGGCTGTGGACCGGGCCCTGGCTGAGGGAGTGTTGCTGAGGACCTCACAGGAGCCCGGCTCCTCAGATGTAAGCCCCCTGTGCCTCCCCACAGCGTTGACCATACTGCTCTGGATCCCACTGCCTACTGTCTGGCCCCTGCCAGGCTGGGGGCAGCTCCTTTACACCAGAGACCACATCTCCTTTGCATTATTTTTCTCAATAACTAAAATTGATCTCTAGAAGTATAAAGTTAAAAGCGGCATGCTAACATAATCAAATTTAAATGTGGGATTTGAAGTGTGACTTAAGCAAATTACTTAATCCTTCTCAGCATTTTCTTCAAATATAAAAAAGGGATAATAATAGGACCTACCTCATTTGGTTGGTAAGAGAATTAGAAGATAATTCACCTAAAGCACTTTGCCCGACCAGCTATTATTTAAGACCCCCTAATCACACTATCTTCTCTATAACTGGTTTATGATATATCCTTTCAGGTCTTTTTCTGTGCATTTATACACACAGACATGTGCATATAGAAATACGTAGTTTTTTTTTTTAAAAATTGGATTGTACATATTATTCTATGATGTGTTTTTGTTTTTCATTTAATAGTCTGTCTTAGAACTCTTTCTAATGCTCAATTAAGATCAGCTTCATTCCGATGGATAGTATTCCATGTGTGGATATATCACAGTTTATCTTTCCTCTACTGATGGCTATTTAGTTGATTTCTAATGTTTTTATGACTACAAATAGCACTACAGAAAACATCCACATATATGCCTATTTGGGCACCTCTGTGAGTGTTTCTCTGGGCTTTATACATAAAAGTAGAACTGCTGAGTCCAAACCACATCTTTTTAAAATCTCATCCTTAAAAAAAAAAACTTTATTTTGTGACTAGGTAAGACATTTTCATAGTTCAAATTCAAAGTTTACAGTTCAACCCTCCCTTCCTCATTCCCTTGCTACCCAGTTCTACTGCCATGAAGGCAGCCTGTGTATAGTGTTCTTGTTTATCCTTTCAGATAGTTTATTCATATTAATAATAAGTAAATAGTAACAAGTAATAAGTAAATGTATTCTGTTTTCTCACTTTTTTACACAAAGAAACATACTAGACAAACACTTCTGTACCTTGTGCTTTATTCTTTTTCTTTTCTTTTAACTTAACAGTATACCTTAAGACTATTCATATTGGTGACTAAAGAGCTACCAACATCTTTTTTACCCTACCACATTCTTTGTTTGTCTCTATGTGCCCAGAGCCTAGTACGAGCCTGGTGGATAGTCCAGACTCAGTAAATGTTTGCTGAGGCCCAGGTAAATGAGAATGGCTATCATCTAAGGCAGGCTAATGCTGTGGAAGGTCTGCCTCTGGCTTGGGGAATAGAATTGCTTAGGTTATGATCCTAGATTTTGTGAACTGCTTGTATGAATCTGGAATAAAGCATATTCCCTTCCACATTTTTATTTCTTCTGCTAATCAGTAGGTGTTGTGTGAAGGTCCAATACTCGGTCTTTCTGGGAGTTAATGGAGCCCAGAAAAGGCACAATCCTCAATGAGATTTCGGATCCAGAAAAAAAGACAGGACGTGTACATGCATTTGTGTGTGTGTGATTTCATTCCCAGTCTTTACCAGGTGCCTCCTCTATGCTAGACCATTCTAGGCAGTGAGGACAAAGAGGTGAGTCAGCCAGAGGCCCTATCCTCTGGAGCTCATGGGTCTAGATGGAGAATGTACCAAAGGACAAAATAATGTCAGTTCTATGAGGAAACATAGGCAAATCTGCTGCACAATATTAGCTGTCATTTACTGAGTATTTACTACGTGCTGGGCATCATTCTAAAAACTTTGGAATCGCAGACTCATTTAATCCTCACCGTAACAGAGACAAGGAAACCAAGACCCAGAGAGGTTAAGTAACTTGCCTGAGGTCATTTAAATGGTGGAATAATTGGCAGAGCCAGAATTTAAACCAAATGAGTTTGGCTCCAGAGTCCATGCTCTGAACATCCATGCTTTATTGCCTCTCCCAAGATACTGTATAGGACACCTGGGAGAAGGAATAATTCATTATGATTAGAGGATTGAGATGAGGGTTGGTATTTGAACGAGACCTCAAAATACAAATTGGGGGAAAGAACAGCATAGCAGGGGCACAAAAGTAGGTAAAGGCAAAAAATGTTGAAGGGAATGCGGCTGAAATGCAGGGCACATAAGTGGCTATAGTGGGAAAGAAGGGAGGCCAAAGCAGACAGCCAAGAGGCATTTTAGATACGGGCGGAGGAAGAGTGTGAACTTTGTACTGCAGATTGAGGCTGTAAGCCAGCCATATACAGGCTGAATATTTGGCTCCTACAATGTTTAGGGAGTTAACTTACTTTTGAAAATAGTTAATACATTCAAACACATTTGAATTCAAATACATTTGAATAGGGTACAAAATTCAAAGAGGTATTTCAGATAAGGTAAGTCTTCCTCCAGCCACTGTTTCCCTCCCCAGAGGCAAGCATTGTTAACTGTTTTTTAATCAGAATATTTTTTAAAAGTCAGAGCCAACATTTAAAAAAAATCATGAAATTAAAAAAAAATCTAGTAACCCAACTTATTTTGAAAAATTAGATCCTCTGGCAATTCTGGCCCACTTTGCTGCATGGCAACAACTCGCTAGAGCAGAGTCCTGGCTGCCCTCTTTAGATAAGAGGCAAGTTGTTCTATTTGCCACAATTCCTATCACTCCCTGTTGTTTCCCTGACTACAAAGCAGAATTTTATTATCATACATATGCCATAGGTTTTTTAAAATAGTAGAATAATGTTATTCTATGTTCATGTCTCTATCAAAAGTGTTTCACCCTTTAGCCTGTGGACAGCAGAAGACAGCTATGTACTACTGATCCTAAATTCAGGAGGGCATAATGAGTCCTGAAGACAGAGGCAGAGGGAAATCTTATTAGAAAAACTCTTCTGAGAATCTTTCAGGCCAGATGGGACTTGTTGGGGGACGCAGAGTTCTGAGTCACCCCTTATATAATCTGTAATAATTCCTATTCTAACTCATAAAGGCTTCAGGCTGAATTAACCTTATTCTCACAAATACCTTTCCTCAGTTTTATCTTAAAATACATACTAAGGTTGGGTTTGGTGACATGCCTCTAGTCCCAACTACTCAGGAGGCTGAGGCAGGAGGATCACTTGAACCCAGGAGGTCAAGGCTGTAATGCACAATGATCACACCTGTGAATAGCCACTGTACTCTAGCCTGAGCAACATCATAGTGAGACCTCATCTCTTTAAAAAAAAAAACAGATACTGAGGACAGTAATTTGGGAGTTATCTACCAAAAGTTAAAATGGGTTTACCCTAATTACCTGACATTTTCACTTTTTAAAATTTTTTAATTTTTTTTTAGAGATGGGGTCTCATTCTGTTGCCCAGGCTAGAATGCAGTAGTGTAATCATAGCTCACTGGAGCCTTGAACTCCTGGACTCAAGTGATCCTCCCACCTCAGCCTCCCAAGTAGCTGGGACTACAGGCACAAATCACCATGCTCAGTTAATTTTCTAAAAATTTTTTTAGAAACAGGATCTTACTATGTTGCCCAGGCTGATCTTGAACTCATGGGCTCAAGGGATCCTCCTGCCTCAGCCTTCCAAAGTGCTAGGTATGAGCCATCATGCCTGGCTTCATTTTTACTTTTAGAAATTTAGAATTTATAGACTTTCTCATATACAAAATACCTATAATAGAATGTATGTTCTGGGATACTCATTGAAGCACTTATGCTAATGGGGGGGAAATTAAATATTTATCAATAAAAGGCTAGATTCAATAAATTACGGTACAGCCAAAAAGCGAAATACTATACAGCCATTAAAAAGAATGAGAGTAGCCAGGGGCAGTGGCTCCTGCCTGTAATCCTAGCACTCTGGCAGGCCAAGGTGGAAGGATCACTTGAAGTCTGGAGTTCAAGACCAGCCTGAGCAAGAGCTAGACCCTGTCTCTAGTAAAAATACAAAAATTAGCCAGGCGTGGTGACACACACCTATAGTCCCAGCTACTGGAGAGGCTGAGGCAGGAGGATTGCTTGAGCCCAGGGTTTGAGGTTGCAGTGAGCTATGATGATGCCACTGCACTCTAGCCTGAGTGACAGAGTGAGACTCTGTCTCAAAAAAAAAAAAAAAAAAAAGAATGAGTGTTCCATTTGAACATACAAGAAAATATTTCAAAAGTTAGGGACAGAACAATGTACAATATGCTGTCTGTGTAAAAAAAAGACAAACGATATATGTATACATATATATTAGTATAAAGATGTCTGGAAGGATGTGTGAGACACTAGTCTACCATTTACCTCTGGGGAGGAGAACTGGATGACTGGAGCAAGAATGGGAGTGAAACATTCTTCTCACTATGTATTCTGAATTTTGTTTCATGTGTGTTATCTATTCAAAATAATAATATTTTTTAAATAAACATATAAATGCCAAGTTCTAACACCATAAACTCATACTACCATAATGGCAAACTGATACTAACTCAAAGGTTAAACTTAGGAATGCTTCATAATATATGTCACAAGGTCATCTTATCATCTCTTACCCAAGTTCTAATTCACTTTTTCTTGAGAATCTCAGAATGTATTTCCTCCTTCTAAAAACAGTGTCCTAGATGGTATTTGGGTTTCTTGGCTATGTGTTAAAGTCCAAAGAATCCACAATGCAGCTGAACTCTAGGCCTGTTAACTTGAGTCACCATCTCTAACACTGGGGGGAAAATCACTCCTAGCTTTTACTCAGGAGGCCATAGTTCACTTCTGCTGTGGCCCTACCAGCAGGACTCTCTTTCTACCCAATCAAAAGGCAGAAGGACTGGGGTGTGAGCTCCTGACACATGGAGGGACTTGAGCTTGAACATTAACCATCTAGGAGCTGGTGTATGTGTGTGTGGGTGTGTTATTTAGTAACCATCCTGGTTCAAATCCCAGCATCACTTACCAGTTGAATATAATTTTGGACCTATCTTAGGTCCCTTATCTGTTAAGTATGGATAGTAATGTTAATATTGTCTTCCTCACAGGATTAAATGATGAATCCATGTAAAGTATTTAAAATAGTGCCCTGTACATAGTACGTGTTCAATAATGTTTTGTGGCTTCTCTTTTTTTTAGAGACAGGGCCTTGCTCTGTCACCCAGGCTAGCATGCAGTGGCATGATCATAGCTCAATGCAACCTCAAACTACTGGGCTCAAGGGATCTTCCCCCCTCAGCTTCCCAGGTAGCTAGGATGACAGGTGTACACCACCATACCCGGCCAATTATTTTCTTTTTTTTTTTTAAGAGACAGCGTCTTGCTATGTTGCCCAGGCTGGTCTTAAACTCCTGGCCTTAATTGATCCTCCTACCTTGGCCTCCCAAAATGCTGGGATTACAAGCCTGAGCCACCATGCCCAGTGGCTTCTCATTTTTTTAATTGTAAAGATAAAATATAGAATCTGAAAGCTCTTTTTGTACACTTTTTTCCCCTCCCACCCCTCCCAAGGTAACCACTAATCTGTAGTTGGTGTGTCCTCAATAAATTTAGGCCAGACTTTCATGGGGTTATGTTTGCAGAAAGACAATCCATTCACAGGTGTTATACCCCTACCCCGTTCTCTCTCCTTGATCAGGTGGTGAGCTATGCCCCATTCACACTCTTCCCCTCAGTGGTCCCCAGTGCTCTGCTAGAGCAAGCTTATGCTGTGCAGATGGACTTCAACCTGCTAGTGGATGCTGTCAGCCAGAACGCTGCCTTCCTGGAGCAAACTCTCTCCAGGTACCAGGCGGTAAAGCATGGGAAGCCAGGAGCTGCTAGAACCAAGGGATGGGAAGATTGGGGAGCCATGAGGTGTTGCTATGTCAGCTAACTTGGTGGGGTGTGGGACAGAAGAAAGAAAAAGTAGTAGGGGTCAGGAAAGCTGGCTTCTAATCCTGGCTCTACCACTCACGTATTTACATGACCTCAAGCAAATCCCTTTCCTTCTCTGGGCCTCAGTTTCTTCACCTGAAAAATGGAGAGGTTGGCTTAAATCTAAGGTCCCTTTCATTGTTAACATTCTGTGAGATGTGACCTCTTGCTTTGAAGATTGATGTTTCCTTTTGTAATTAGGAAAGTCAGCCTAGTTTTAGAGGAAAACAGAGGATAGGGAAGATTATTTGGTTTATATTCAGATGTCCATTTCTCCTAAGCAGTGACCTTTTCTTGTCACCTCAGGCCTCCCATCTTTGGGTGGGATGGGGTGCAGACTGGACCACATCAATTCTTTACTTTATAATTAAATATATATAAATGTTGAGCATCCCTAATCTGAAAATCCAAACTCTGAAATATTTTGAGCACCAACATGCCATCACAAGTGGAAAATTCCACACCTGACATCATGTGACAGGTCATAGTGAAAATAGTCAAAACTTTGTTTCATGCACAAAATTATTGAAAATTTCGTGCAAAATTATCTTCAGACTATATAAGGTGTGTATGAAACATAAATGAATTTCGTGTTTAGACTTCAGTCCCATTTCCAAGATACCTCATTATGTATATGCAAATATTACAAAATCCAAAACATTTCTGGTCCCAAACATTTCAGATAACAGATACTCACCCTGTAATTGTGTGTCTTTGATTAATTTTTCAAGAGAAAACTAGATTATTTTGTTAGAGACGAAATCTTTTTAAAAGTGCACCTTGGTGTGAGGGTGAATACGAGAAGGGATCATAATAGTAAGAAGTTTGGAAATTATTGACTTGCAGCTAAAAACCCGATGAGTCATGAATGTGTGAATCCAACTACCGCCTTCCCCTGAGATCTTTCTCAGATGGGCCCAGCTTTGTACCTGCAAATCTGGATTGTGAGAAATATGAGTGGCCTGGCTTATGACCTTTACCCTAATGATGCAATAATGTGAGAGATCTCCTATGCAGCCCATCTCTGCAACCCCTGCTTTCCCGGTTCCTCTCTCCTTTCTCTCTCTCTCACACACACACACACACACACAAACCCTAGCTGTTAAGGGAGAAAAGCCCCGAGCACATGAAGGGGAGCACCTCTTCAGAAAAAGGAAAATGTTTTCCAACTTCCCTGAAGGCTGAAACTCAGCTGGGGACTCCTCCTCACCAAAGGCTGGCATGAGAGAGCTCACCCTTGGGAGAGAGCTGGCTGGGGAGCAGAGGAACTTCAGGGCAGACCTGAGCTACTTGGCTCCCCGCACTGGTCTGCTGCGGGGTCCCTGTAACAAGGTGAACCTGAAAGCCAGGCTTGAGCAGGTGTGCAGAATGGGCCCTGAATCTTTTTCTTTTTCTTTTTTTTGTTTTTTTTTTTAAGCCACAATCTTCTCGCAGCATTTTCATGGGCCCTGGATTTTGAGAGGCAACAGTATGGTATTAATTACCTGTGGATTCCTTCTCTCTGTGCCTCTTCCTGAGTTTCCAGAAGACCATAATGGATTGGTCCCTACCACATGTCACATGTCACAGCAGCACACTAGGCTATGATGATGAACCAGCTACAGACACGGCCCCACCCGCATGTGGTTTATAGTCAAACGGGAGAGATGACACTAATCATCACACAAATAAAATGGAAAACTGCAATGGTAATCAGTGCTATAAAGGAGAGTTCCACAGCTCTTTGAGAGCACATAGCAGGGGTATCTGACCCAGATAGGGAAGGCTTCCCTGAGGAAATCATCATATGAGACTAGTTGAAAGAAAAAAAAAAGTTTATTTAGCTTGGGTCAGAAAAATCTAATTGGTGCACAGGTCATAACTGCTGTTTTCTAATCTCTCAAGTTTTTTTTTGGAGACAAGAGTCTTTCTCTGTCACCCCAGCTAGAGTGCAGTGGCATCATCATAGCTCACTGCAACGTCAAACTCCTGGGCTCAAGCAATCCTCCTACCTCAGCCTCCTCAGTAGCTGGGACTACAGGTGTGTGCCACGATGCCTGGCTCTTTTTTTCTATTTTTAGTAGAGACAGGGTCTAGCTCTTGCTCAGGCTGGTCTTGAACTTCTGACCTCAAGCAATCCACCCACCTTGGCTTCCCAGACTGCTAGGATTACAGGTGTGAGCCACTACGCCCAGCCTGCTGCCTTCTAATCTCTGAGGGGCTCTTTCATGGAGGAGGAGGAGGAGACTTGTCCTGGGAGGTCCCAGAGTGTGAGAGAAGCTATGGAGAGTTAGTGTTAGGTCAACTAGAAAGCTACTCAACCATCAGAACTATTCAAGTACAGAAAAGTTACAGCACATGTCATTTTTTAGTTCTTCTTGGGACCAGACACTATGTTCAATGCTTTGAATATAATACCTCATTTAATCTTCCCCACAACTCTATGATATAAATATAATTATTTTCCTCTTCATTTTACAGATGAGCAAACTGAGACACAAAGGGTGAAATGATTCCCTGAGGTTGCCTCGTAGTAAGTGGTAGAGCTGGGATTTGAACCAAGGTCATCTGGCTCTAGAACTGGATTCTTAATCACTATTCTCTACCAGATTGGGGTGGATGTTCAAATTTTGGCTAGTAGATCCAGAGAGGATTCACAAGTCAGTGAATGGGGGTGGGACACCTTGACTTTAAGGTCCCATGAAGCCTGGAAAATGTTCTCTGTTTTCTCCTCTAGCACCATCAAAAGGGATGACTTTACTGCTCATCTCTTTGATATCCACAAGCAAGTCCTGAAAGAGGGCATTGCCCAGGTAACCATTCCCAGCCCCACCCCAGTCTGAAACCTGCCCCTCTCATCTCTTTTGTGTGTGTTTGTCATTTTTTTTTTTTTACCAGAAGAATTTGGCCCAGGCCCTGAGCTTATGGGAATTTGCCTCTCACTTGTCCCCAGTGGATTTGTACAACCCAGTGACCAATCCTGGGATGACCAGAAGAATGATCCCACTGGGTTTGGGAATGGTAGCTGGTGCTTCTAATCTCTACATAGAGTTCATGGTACCTGTCTGCTCTGTGGCTAGGCCCTCAGAGTCAGCCCTTGGGCAGATGTCCTCAGCCTTCAGTTTTCCCCACAGACTGTGTTCCTGGGCCTGAACCGCTCAGACTACATGTTCCAGCGCAGCGCAGATGGCTCCCCAGCCCTGAAACAGATTGAAATCAACACCATCTCTGCCAGCTTTGGGGGCCTGGCCTCCCGGACCCCAGCTGTGCATCGGTGGGTCCCGTGGGCAGCCCCAGGCATACCTGTGGGGTGTCAGCCTCATGGGTCTACAATCACTAGCTGGGCCAGGGATCTCCAACTATGACTAAGCCTTTCTGGGCTCTGGGTCATATGTTTCCCCCCACAGTAAGTTTACACTTACAATCAGATCCTTAATATGTCAGAGAGAAAGGGGACCTCATAACTCATCTAGTCCTGACCCTTCATTGTTCAAGTTTGTGTTCCAAGCAGAGGGAACAGTATCTCTAAGAGCCCTGGGTTGAGAAAGAACTTGACATGTTTGAGGGCCTGAAAGGAGGTCAGAATCCAAGGCAGAGAGAGGAATGCAAGGGCTTCCATCTGAGGGCTGAGCCCTAGTAGCATCCATTTCTAGACAGCAGTGATGCTCCAGTTGCAATGATTCCAGATGGTCTGCAGCAGGATTCCAGAAAGCACCTGGGGGCCGAGGGTAGGGGCTCCAGCTCAGTGGGAGGCTAGGATGGGGTGGGGTGGGGATACAGGGTCTCAAGGCTCCTCTGGGCATGCACACCAGAGGACAGGGTTAGGGCAACCCAGCATATTCCAGCCTGAAGTGGATCCTCCAGGAGTGTGATGGTAAGATGGTTTTTGGTGCTCATCTGATCCTCAGAGTAATGTTCCTATAAGTATCTGTGAGGTCATGGGCAGAGGGGGGTCTTCTAGGTCCATCCAATTATTGAACGGCTGTCTCTCTTCCAACAGACATGTTCTCAACGTACTGAGGAAGACCAAAGAAGCTGCCAAGATCCTCTCCAATAATCCCAGCAAGGGACTGGCCATGGGAATTGCCAAAGCCTGGGAGCTCTACGGCTCAGCCAAGTAAGGGTGTGAAAAAGTAGCAATAGTATCCTGCTTTAGATTCAGCATTCATGGGTGCAGCAACTTCTTCTTTGCCTGGCATCATTAGAGAATAAGGGGATTTTTCTAGGAATAGAAACTTATACCTTTAAGTGCCAAAATTATTCTAATAGGGTTTTGGGCTTCCTTCTTAAATAAAAGATGCTGACTATAACCTTTCCTTGTTGACTGCAGGTCATCATTATGACTGTCAGCAATTGCATCTTGCTGTAATGCAGCAGTGCTACCTGGGTTACAGAGGCCGTTTGCCTACACTAACGGCTCTGACTGCTGGGCTTTAAGTTCTCATTCATTTTCTTCATAACTTTTCTGTCTGCTTCCCAGTTATCAGCTCTTTCTTTTTACTGTTGTCAGTGTGCTTAAATTTGGAATCCTCCACTCCCATCCCTATACCTCCTTCTGATTTGCTGTGGTTTGGGAAAGCAAATGATGCAGGTTTTTATGATCATGTCTAAAGAGTGTGAGGGCCTTTTTCATGAGTAAGTGGATAAGCTGTGACTTAGGAATTTTAAGGTGTCCATTTTAACTACTTAGAGGCATTTTTTGCTTCCTTCCTATTTCTTAACCATGTTCCAGATATGTAAAGATACTAGGTAAGTGACTTCTAGATAATCAAGGGGCCACTGTTAGTAATACTGTTAGTATTAACAGATATTGCAATGTTAGAGCATTAATAGCCCTTAATAAGCACTTAATAGTGCCACAGCTTGGGCTAAGCTCTTTACAAACAGGATCTCATTGAATCCTCGTAATAAACTCTCTGAGATAGGTACTATTCGCTTCCCTCATTTTACAGATGAGGAAACTGAGGTTCTGAGAAGTTAAAGTTCTAAGAAGTTCCGAGGTTCTGAGAAGAGAAGTTAAAGGTCAAGCAGTGAGTTGGTGACAGAGCCCAGAGTCCATGTCCCTCCAAAACCTGCATTTTTAATCATGCTATTGTCTCCAAGAGAGCCTCTTTGGGCTTGCTAAGCTTCATTAAGACCTAAGAAACCTCAGACTCTGAGCATTTAGAAGTCATCAGACAAATATGCTTTTAAGTAGAACTCTTGGCTAGGTTATATTTTAAGAGAGTGAAGCCAGGGGATGGGTCAGCTGGGGAACTGCTGACAGACAAAGCTGCAGAGGATTTCACCTGCCAGCCTGTGAATAACATGGAGAGAAAATACTCGTGTGCCCAGAATTAGGCACTGGAAGGCAGGAGCTGTGTGGCACCTGAGCTAGAACTGGCTTCCCCCATTGTGAGAATTAGATAGGCTCTTCTGCTGACCCAGCACATGACCCAGTGTAAGCCACCATGCCCAGCCAGTATTTCAATAATAATAATAATGGCTACCATTTACCATTTAACAAGTACTAGTTTTATTTTATGAAAGAGTAAACTGAGGCTGAGAGGTTGAATAACTTGCCAAAGTTACACAACTAGTAAGTTTAGAATTCATCTGCCTCTAAAGCCTGTGTTCTCTGTACTACCCTGTTCTGCCTCCAAGAGATAAAAAACTGCATTTGTAGAACAGATTAATTTTTATCAATTATCTCATGATTTTTAAGATTTGTTTAAAAGAAAGCCTAGAAAATGAATTATGATTTCAATTTAAGCAAATGTTTTTAAAACATAGGGCCTATGGTTAGTTTGAATGAGTAGAAAATAAGAAAAGGGAATTCTTGGTGATAAAGGTTGGGGATAAAGGTTGGGAACTATGATCTTTTTAATACCCTTATTTTATAGATGAGAAAATCAGGGCCCAAGGAAAGAAACTGAGCTGCCCAAGCACCCACTACAAGTCACTGGCAGAGCCAGGACTAGGACTTAGGGGTCCTCACGCCCAGCCAGCACGCTATTGCCAGTTCACTTTCCTTAGCTGACAGTTTTCCTAGTCTTAGTCCCAACAGACTGCTCAGAACTGAAGGCAGGAGTAGGCAGAATATGTTTTTTAGGTTTGGCTCCAATTGTTTGGCAGATGGCAGGCTCACTTAATTGGCTAGGACATGCAGTTCCACTTTAACCTACAGCCTCCAGCCTTCCTCTTCCACCTCTTCTTGGAGGTGGGCCAGCCTGGGCCAGGTGCCACCCTCCCACACACACACCCACTCATGAGCAAGGCAGTTGGCTACAAAGTGAAGAGCAAGGCCATTGGCCCTTGGCAAACTCTCAGGTCAAGATGACTTGTGAGAGCACCACTTCTAGCTTGTCTCTCAGATACCCAACTCAAAATCAGACTCAGCTTAGTGTCATACCTGACCTCATGAAATTTCAGGCAGGCTGGCAGAGAGGGCTTACTAGGACCTATATTTTGGCTAAATGGAAAGGAGTCAGGCAAACAAAGTTTAGTCAAAGAGGTTCAGCTAAGGTAAGGAGAAGCAGAGACAAACAGACAAAGACCAAGTATAGGAGGTCAGGAATACACTTAGAATCCTAAGCCGAAGTTTGGGCTTCTAAGGGTCTCAGCGAGAAGCTACAGGCAGAAAGCAGCACAGCTATAGCAAAAATGGAGTTTGCCCTAAGAGCATTTTTCCTAAGAGTCTGGTGGGGGACTGGATCTATCTTTGACAACTGAAAATATCTTAGCTGGCAACCAAACAGACAGTTCTCTGGCATAAGCTTTTCCCTGAGTCCTCAAGCCCCTGCTTCTTTAAGAAAAACACATGGATAAACAAAGAAGAAGAGTCCAACTAAGCCCCCATGATCCCATTAATACTGTGAGACCAAATGTGACCTGTATACATCACAGAAATATTGGGAGGCCCCAGGAGATAATGCCTTATTTGTAGTTGGCCCTATAGGTTTCTGTAAGGTTCCGTTTAGCTGATCCAGTGTTTCATGCACAATACACACTCTTTTATTATATCCTTTACAATCTATTAATAGAGCCATTAGCCCACGACCCCCTGCATTGTTCTTTACAAAATATTCTTCAATACTCCCACCTGTTTATTCTTCCAGAAAGATTTTAGAATAATTATATTAAGTTCTAAGAAAAAGTCCTCTTGGGATTTTGAGATGGTTTTAAATCTAAACTTTAATTTGCACAGAAAATTGACATCATCATAATAGTTCATCTACCCACTGAAGGGAGAAGAGGCAGAGACATCTCCATTTTTTCAAGTTTTCAATTTTCAGGAAATGTGTTATAGCCTCAGGTATCTAAACCTGAGGCACTCCTGAGTTGAGGGAACATCTGCTCTTTCAGGGAAGTTGTATTCTTATTCTGATTCCTGAAAGATGTGGGACAAGGAAGGACAAGTTCTGTAACAGCCTTGGGCCTGTGCTCTTTCCCCAGTGCTCTGGTGCTACTGATTGCTCAAGAGAAGGAAAGGAATATATTTGACCAGCGTGCCATAGAGAATGAGCTACTGGGCAAGTAAGTAAAGGAAGAGGGACCTCCAGGTGTGGCCCCAGGATTGGAGAGGGTCGCTCAGAACATAGCATCTACTCCCTCTACCCATCTTTCCCAGGAACATCCACGTGATCCGGCGAAGATTTGAAGATATCTCTGAAAAGGGGTCTCTAGACCAAGACCGAAGGCTGTTTGTGTAAGAAGCATTCCCAAGGACCCAATAGAAGGCTGGTTTATGAAATTCATCCTGCCACCCTCTTCCCCCAAAGGATCCTTTCTTCTGGGAGATGTGATGATTGCTTCCTTTTCTTATTTCTGAAATATCTTATCCTCTCAGGAAATTTTGGAGAAGGCCAGCCAAGCTCTGCTTCTAAAGGATTTTATCAGAGTTGTTGACATGCTAGATAATGGCCACCTTAAACATGACCTTGGTTTTCATCTGCCCCTAAGCTCCCAAAAGTTTTCTTGCCCCTCTTAGTGGCAGGCAAAGTCAGGCCTGAGCAGTTGAGCTGAGCAGTAAGAGAGGAAGAGGGGCAGCTGGCTCATTCTGTGATTGATCTGGATGCTACTCTCTTAGCTCAGGCCTGGATTTGTGTTCCAAGCCAGGGCCTCTCCTTCCCTCTAGGGGCTACCACCAGGTAGCTTTAAGTGCCACATGTTTGGGTAGCATCGTAGCACACATATTTAGACCTAGAACTTTGTGATTATTAAAATTAAGACCCTCCATTGAATTTCACAGTACCACTTACTATTTTTCAAAATGTGCTTTTATCACAAGAAAACAAAGTAGTTAATTTACTTTCCAAATAAACCAGGTAATAACAAATAGGTCAAAGAAAACGGGAAGAAATTTAAAAAGACAGTCTGTGTCTTAACTAGACTCATAATTTTGCATCTCCTTTGCAATTTCTACCTTCACCTTTTGTCATTTTAAAAAATCATAACCGGGTTTCAACTACTTTAAGCAGTGGAAATACAAGTGTGTTTTGCTAAGCATGGCAATGTGATTCTGTTGCTCAGTAATTTCAAGCCCACATTTTTTTTAATTTACCTAATTTGATTCTGTTACCTTCTTGTTTCCCATCTGGCCTTCCTGAATGACTCTACATCTGGAATATTCTTAGGTATTCCTTAGTGCACACCTCTGTGTTTTTAGTGGAAGCATTCGTAGTGGGGTATCTACTTTCACTGGTTCCAGTGAACCCCTGATCAGGCTCCTCCTGTGGACTGAATTTCAAAAAAGCCAAATTCATTTTGATGTACCCTGAAATAGAGTAAACCAATGAACATATATAATTTATAATTTAACACAGCAGCTTTCTCCATCCTGTGTTCTAGGGAGGGCCAGGAAGTTGCTGTGGTTTACTTCCGGGATGGCTACATGCCGAGTCAGTACAGTCTACAGGTTGGTATTTTCTGTTAGAGCATTCTTTGCCTCCTGGGACCCACCAGAACTCCACAGAGACCCGATTCAGGCGTCACAACAACCTGGGTTTTTCTCTTGAGTCCTAGCTTCAGTTCTTCCTCAGGGAACTTGCTGCTGGAACCTCCTATCCTCCTGTAAGCTTTTTGCTACCTCTCACTCTGTAAACACATTGTCTTCAAGAATCTGAATCCTTAGAACCCACAGTGCTTCAGCCACTCACGCTATTTCCAGAGATATGCTGGTAAATATTTAACCATCTTTCTAAGGGGAAAGAGCCCTCACTTGTAGCACTTGCTGATTTCTATAGTGTAAATACTCCTACCTTGCCAATTTCGAGCTACCTCTCTTAATGTCTCTGAACATAGAGTTGTGAAGAGATGGATACAATCAGCCTTGCTAGTTGATGCAACCAATTCCAGCATACTGCTGACAGTTTTCTTTCTGGCAACTCTTACCTCTTTTTTATCTGAATCAGAAAGTTTTTTTCATCTGCTCATTCATGTTAATGAGTCATATCGTCTCATCTTGCTATCCTACCATGTAGTTTCAAAATTATTTTCCTCATCCAATATTTCATTTAATCCTTACAACCACCCTGTAAGACATATAATTATCCCCATTATACAGATGGAGAAACTAAGGTTTGGAGAGATGTGGAGGCTTGTCTAAGGCCTCACAGGAAGTTCCCAGGCTTTCTGACTCTCAGGCTGATGGTATTCCCAGTATGCCCTTCTTCTCCCCTGCTCCTAACATCCACACCATGGAGAGGCTAAGCCCTGCTTTCAGTTGGGAGAAGGTAAAGGAGGAAATGTTAGGAAATACCATGGGCAGTGAGCTTGGGGTCATGAACCTGACTTTGCCTCTGTGGGACCATAGGCAGATTCCTGACCTTATCTGGGTCTGAGGGAGGAACTGAGGAAGCTCCTTCCAAGTCCGTAATTCATCTAGGATTCCCCCTAGCATTGAGCTTTATAGGGGGAGCTCTACAGAGGTCACAGCTCTATAGAATGCCCTTTCCTCTATAGCAGTGGTGGGAACTTGTTGACTAGAGAAGAATAAACTGTCTATTGGGAAAATGAATCCAGATTTCAAGACAGGACAAAGAAAACTTAAAGGGAGAATAGGCTGAGCTAACAAGGAAGGAAAGTAGCATATAAGGAGGTAGACATTTTCAGGGAACTGAGAAGTTCAGACCAGGTTTAGACATGGAGACAGATCCGCAAGGCTTAGTGACTTGCTAGGTGACCCTGGAAAAGTCCCTGCTCATCTTTGGGTTTTACTTTCCCTGCTTCTAATATAATGGGGTACTTCCCTGGGTTTATCTTTGATATTCTGGGCACCTGTGACCCTGCCTGGAACACCAGACTAGTAGCCACTGGTAGGTGGCTGGGATTATTGGTGAAGATCAGGTACAGGTTCTGCAGATGGACTGATTGTATTAAAGGACAGCCTTGGGTAGGTGGGTTGCTCCTCAGGCCATAGACCTGATCTTGCTGTGGGTAGTTTGCTGTGATCTGGAGCCAAGAACAGACTGTCTCCCTATTGCCTGAGAATGGGAACCATAGCTGTGAAGTGTGATCCTCTGTTGTTTCCCTGCTTCTTATACCCTCAGCTCCTGGCACAACAGGATCCTGTGATCACCTACATGCAGTCCTTTGCTCTTACTATATCAGCCTGAGTGCCCCTTCTCCACTGCATCTCACCTGTCAAACTCTACCTGTCCTTTAGGACCCCACTCAAATTTCACCTCATTCAGCAATAATAACAAATATTTTGTGTTAGACACTGAGGATGCAACAGAAGACAAGGCAAACAACAGGAATCCTATCCTTATGGAGCTCATAGTCTGGTCATGGATATGGGAATCAGAAAGTAAACAAAAATAGAAAAGTGTTTTTTAGGGGGCGGTTGTTTTGTTTTTAGTTTTGGGTAACTGCTTTGAATGAAACAACAGGGTAATAAGAGAATTGTGGGAAACCCATGTTAAATAGAGTGGTTAAGGAAGGCTTCTCTGAAAAGGTGACTTTGAGCTAAGACTTAAGGATCAGAAGGATCCAACCATCCATGGAAAAAGCCAAAAGGAAGGGAATTTCAGGCCGAGGGAAAAGCAATAAAGGCCCAAGGAGGGAATGAGGTTTGTGATTTGAGAAATGATAGGTGTGTGGCTAGAATGTGGGAGTGGTGGTGGGGGGGTAGCATTGTGCAAGGTTCAAAAGGTGGACAAGACCCAGATCCTGCAGGGTCTTGTAGGCTGTGGTAAGGAGTTAGGATTTTATTTGGAATGCAGTAGGCAGCTGAGCTCATAAACAAACCTACTCATCAATTTTTCTATACCCTTACACCTTTTATCATTCTCCCTTTTAGTTATAGTTATGTATCATTGTGCTAGACTGTGAGCCCCCCAAAGGCAAGAATCCAAGAGATTGGGAGAGGTCACATCTGCCTCACAAGGATGTTGCAGTGATCCTGGGTGATAATGAATGTGAAGATGTAAAGCATGGTACCTGGCACCTGATGGGTGTTTGGTCAACTGAAGTGAAATAAAGTAGAATTCCTTTTGCCTTCTTCCCTCCACAGAACTGGGAAGCACGCCTGCTGCTGGAGAGGTCACGTGCTGTCAAGTGCCCGGACATTGCCACTCAGCTGGCTGGGACGAAGAAGGTGCAGCAGGAGCTGAGCAGGGTGGGCATGCTGGAGGTGTTGCTCCCTGGCCAGCCTGAGGCTGTGGCCCGCCTCCGTGCCACCTTTGCTGGCCTCTACTCCCTGGACATGGTATGTGGGCAGCTCATTTCTCCTACCGCAGGCCTCCTAGGTGGCAGAGACCTGGAGCCCAATGCGTTGGGGAGGCTAGAGCTGGCACTGTGGCTGACATTTGTGAATTGGGTTGGTTTTGCTCTAGAGAACCCCTAGAGCCCTGGGGAGAGGGGCAGCCTCATGATGGGAGGAATCCATTATAAGCTTCCTCAGCAAAGGTAAAGATGAAGATGGCAACCAGAGGAAGGCACTAAGGCAGACAGCAAGAATTGAAGAATGTCTGTACCCACTTTAAAGGCCACCTGCTGCAAAGGCCTGAGCAGTTGCCAGAGAAAGGCCTGTTCTCATTGCATTTGCTGCTGCAGGGGGTTTGCTGGGAGTCACATACAGATAGTGGCATCAGCCTAAAGGAACTTACAGTTGTTCCCCTTCCTGCTCTTCCTCTGATGCTGTTCTGCACAACCAACAGGACCTCAATCCTTGCCTCTTTAGCCTTGAAACTGCTGGTAACTGCTTTCTGCCTCCTTCCAGGGTGAAGAAGGGGACCAGGCCATCACTGAGGCCCTTGCTGCCCCTAGCCAGTTTGTGCTAAAGCCCCAGAGAGAGGGTGGAGGTAGGTGGATCTCCCTCTGCAGGGCTGCTCAATGAAAGGGGCTAATAGGCTATGACCAGTGCTCACCACCATTTTCTATGGGCACAGTCCCAGGCATGGGGGTACTAGGGGAACTGGTACAGGTCCCACCTTGGACAGCATCCCCCGAGACTCTGTGACCAAGTGCTGTGGAGCACAGAGAAATCTGATTAACCAGCACTGAAGGGTTTGGACAAGTTTAGTCTGAGGTGCCTGTGGGTAAACTGTGGGGAAGCAGGGTAGGGGCATATCAGGAGGTTGGAGAGAATATGTATCTGTCTTTCTGCCTAGTTTGAAACTCCTCGAGGGCAGGGATTATGTCTGCTTCACAGACTCAGAGGAGATGATTTTTTAACTTGGACTTAAGGGGTATGTAGGAGTTTTCCAGGTGGAAAAGGGGAAGAGCATTCCATACAGAAGGAACAACCTCAAGCAAAGGCACTGGGCCATGAAAGCATGGTATGTTTGGAGATTAATGAAAAACTGGTGAGGCTAGAGAGGGAGATGGCAGGAGGCAGAGATTTGGGCTGGAGAAGATAGTTTGGGACCTGATTAAAAAGGGCATTGAATATACGTTAAAAAATTAAATTTTATCCTTAGAGTAGTGGGAAGCCATTAGAGAGTTTTAAGCAGGGAAGGGACACATGATTCATCCAGAATTCAAGTTGTTAGCAGTGGTAGGAACTTGTAAAACTTACAATGTTTCAGTCATTGTAGAAGATGTCCTGGAATGAAGGGAGACATTGGTGGCAGAAAGACCATGGAGGAGGTTGGCACAGTCGTCCAGAAGAGCAATGTAGAGGCCTGGTCTAGGGCTATACATTTGGAGCACAGACTAGAGAGACATGTCCAAGTTAATGCCAGAGGTGATGGAGAGGGAGGAGTTAAATACGATTCAGGGACGCCTTTTGCCTGATTGAGAGTAGGAAGGTCCAGGAGGGGCAGGTTCGGGCAAAAGTAATAAGTTTTGTTTGGACACATTGAGTTTGTTTGGGGGGCCCATGGGACATTCATGTGATATCGAGAGCAGGGAGTATAAGTTAAAGATTTGGGAGCTAATAATTTATAGAGTATAGATAGAGCCTTGAGAATGGAAGAGATCTCCCTGACAAAAGATACATGGAGGAGAGAGCAAGGGTGGAGGACCAATTCCCAGGGAACCCCAACATTTAAGAGGAGAAGGAGCCAGTACTAGAGGCTGAGTAGGAATAGCTATAGACAAATAGGAGGAGAACCAGGGCAGGACAGTGTGGTGGAAGATGTGTTCACTTGCATGAGTAAGGGCTCTCCTGTCAAGGTGACCTTCCCGCCTTAGGAGTCAGATTTGCCCTGGGCTTCACTGAGCTGGTTTCAGGAACTGAGGCACTGAGGCTGCTGACTCACCCATATGGCCCCAGAAGTGAGGGCATGGGGTAGAGGAGGTGAGCAGAGGGTCCAGGGTGACTGGCCAGTTTAATTGCAGGCAACAACCTGTATGGAGAGAATATGGTGCAGGCCCTGGAGCAGCTGAAGGACAGTGAGGAGAGAGCCTCCTACATCCTCATGGAGAAGATCGAACCTGAGCCTTTTGGGAATTGCCTGCTACGGCCTGGTAGCCCTGCCCGAGTGGTCCAGTGCATCTCAGAGCTGGGCATCTTTGGGGTCTATGTCAGGTGAGCCAGTCAGGAGGAGCTCCTTCCACTACCTCCCTGTAAGAGTGCCAGCCAAGGAAGCCTAGAGGGAACACTGGACAGAATCTGGAATCCTGGGCTTCAGTGTCAGCTCTGCCAATCCCTAGGTTTGTTACCTGTTTTCTTACTATTAAATGAAGTCAAGGACCTAAGACCTGCCCACCTCACAGGGCTATCAAATGAAGCCCAGATGAGAAGTGCTGTGGAACTACAAAGGAAATTTCAGGTAGTATCAAGAGGACTGAAAAACATATGGCCTGACAATCCAGGACTAGAAAGAGTCAAGGGAGGAAGAGACTCTAAAATCCTAGCAGTTTCTTGGATGTAGTCAATTACCCATGTACTGCTTGGCTAGGACCAGGGAAGGTCCTGGGTTTGGGCTGAGTCCAGGTGATGTTGTCTGTCTCCTGCCCACATTTCTATAGGCAGGGAAAGACACTTGTGATGAACAAGCACGTGGGGCATCTACTTCGAACCAAAGCCATAGAGCACGCAGATGGTGGTGTGGCAGCAGGAGTGGCAGTCCTGGACAACCCATACCCTGTGTGAAGGCACAACCAGGTCGGCTCGTACTTCGCTGAAGAGACCGCCTATCCCCTGTACTTGTCATTCCTCTCCTATCCCTCTCGAGGGGCTGCCCTCATGGAAGGGTAAATGCTGGAACCTTCCCCTAGCTTTCCATCTGAGGACAAGAAAAGCTCTATTTCCCTTAGATGAGATCTAGAGGCCCCCAAATCCTCGGGATGTGGGTACAGCTGAAGGGAAGCTGCTCTGAGGTCAAGGTTCATAAACCCTGCCCCACTCGTCAGCCTCTCATCAGCCTTTTCAGCAAGTTCCAGTGCCTGACTTGGGATAGGACCAAGTGGTGGGAGGAGAGGGAGTGGAAGGGCATAGCCTTTCCCCAACTCTGCTTTAAATAAAACTGCATTGCTGATTCAGTGATTCCTTGCTTTGTGCATAGAGGGGAGGGGGAGCTATAATCTTGGTCAGCCCACTTAAGGTGGATTGAAGCAGAGGAAGTGACTTGGCTATAATAAGGGTCTTCCTAGACCCAGACCCTATGGATGGGACCCTGAAGTTCCAATCTTTAGTCACTCATTAATGTACCCCCAGGATTATGAGGAAGAGAGGTTTCCTGGCAGGAGCCCAGGAGGGAAGACAGCCATGACCGACATCACAGTTGTGAACTGGCTTTAATCACTTTCCTACTTAGCTTAGGGACTTGTGAAAGGGCCTGAGTGAAGCCCCAAAAGTTCTGGAAGAAAGATATTGGGGTAGTCTAGGGAATACGACTCGCCTTCCCATCTGCCACACAAATCAAAGCAGCTAATGAGTATACAGCCTTACTATACAGATACCTAAAAAAACAAGTCACCACCTTCTTGAGGTCACAGACTTTATTCCTACAACCACAGGGCTTGAGCATCACTAGGGCAAGAAAAGAGTTTCATCTGAGAGTGTCTCTCATGGGCAGGGCTCTGTTCAGGGGAGGGTAGGAACAGAGTACAAGGAACACAAGCTCCTCTGGCTCTAGGAAAAAACATACCTACTCCTTCAAAGAAAAAGATGATCTGAAAACCCTCTGGAGACTGAACCTGTCCATACAGCTCCTGGCAGACAATACTGCCATCTGGCACAAAAGGGAATTCAGACCCTGAACAGAAGCAGCAAAATATTTTAAAAATAATAAATTGTTCCTGAACTCAAACCATTGTGTCTAAGGGTAAGTGCATGCCCAGTGTAAGTACTGGTGCTTCCTGAGAGAGCTGACATAAGATTACACAGCTGTCTCCCTGCTTCAGTCTAGGCCCTCACATACCCTCTGGACACTTAACTTGGGTTGGAGAGGTAGCCTTTACATCCCTGTACTGGGGTGTGGAGAACTCTTTGCAGTCTAGGGGCACAGCAGTCTGAGGCTGACCTGGGCCCTGTCCCTTCTGACTGGCAGTTGAAGAAAGTTGTCTCCATATAGGGACAAAGCTGGTTTCCAGTCCCAGACAGCTGGTCAAGGGAGGTGTAATGTAGGTCAGCCCTGGCCCTCAGCACTTCTGGGGCAGGGGAGAGAGGATAGGCAAAACTTTGGAGAGCCAAGCAGGGGGAATCCTGGGTAAAGGACAGGATCTTGTTCACTGTGTGGTCAGGCAGCGGTGGCTGAAGAGGTGATTGATGACGGATGGGTCTGCCACAGTAGACGTGTCCCCCAGGTCATGGTCATTGTGAGCAATCTTCCGAAGCACTCGCCTCATGATTTTTCCTGGGGGACCACAGGCCTCTGGTTACTTGGTAACAGCACTGACCCACACCAGCCATGCCAAAGGCTTTCATCCACACACACCCTGCCACCACCAGGCCTTGGCCCATTCCAATCCCTGAAGGTCTCTGAACGTACCTGAGCGGGTTTTAGGCAAGCCAGGTGCATTCTGGATGTAGTCTGGTGTGGCAATGGGGCCAATCTTTTCTCTAACTGTAACCAACAAATCATTAAACATTTCTTCAGCACCCTTACCCAGACTTCCAAAAACCAAGATAAAGATGGCTCTGTTCCCCACCTGTTTCCTCTTCAAGGCCCTGCCCGCAGGGTCATTCTAAGGTTCACTGCCCTTCTTTCTCTCTCTCTCTCTCTCTCTCCCCCTCCTCCCCCCACTCCCCACCCCTCCTCAACACAATGTCTCTTTACTCTCTCATTTTATCTTTACCCACCTTCATGGAACTCAGGCTCTAGAACCAGCCTGCTAGTTTAAATCCCAACTTTCTAGTGGTATGGCCATGGGTAAGTGATTTAACTCCTCTGAGTCTCAGTTTCTTCATCTTTAGAATGAGGGTAACAATAAGATCTGTTTCACAGGAATGAATGTAGGGATTAAATGGAGTAATGCATTTAAAGTACTTAGCCTGATGGTGGCACAAAGGAGACTAAGTAGGAAGAGGGCAAGCAGCCCATGGGGCCCCCTGGGATCTGTTCATCGTTCGGGGAGCAGCTTGCTCCAGCCCCTCCCCAACAACTTGCAGTGGGCCTCCAAGACAGACTCCATAGTCCCTGCCCAGGGAGGCTCCTCACTCTGCTTCTTGAGCTCCTCCGTGAGGGTAGGGCTGAAGGTGTGGCCATCACATAGGGTGACAAAGCAGTAGAGGCATTCTCCCTTCACAGGATGAGGGTGGCCCACCACAGCTGCCTCTGCAACAGCCTCATGTTCCACAAGTGCTGATTCCACCTCTGCTGTACTCAGCAGGTGTCCTTGACAATGGAAAGGAAGTGCCATGAGACAGATCCCAGCCTCTCCCCCAGCCCTTGCTCCACCTGTTCCCATGAGACAGTCTTGGTCTGGTCAAATGGAGAAGGCCCTTCATTCATTCCTCATATATCATGCTTCCAGTTACCCCACCATCCAAGCTCCCCTACTCTAGGCACATTCCAGTGTTTATCACTATTCATCCAAAACTGAATGCCATATTTCATACATGGTCTGGCCAAAAGACACTCCTGGCTCTCTCAGAAGGCTTTGGCTGGGAGTTTCCGGGAGAACAGAGCTAATGAGATGGGAAGGTGGTCCCTGGCCCTCACCAGATACATTGAGCATGTCATCAATCCTGCCAGTGATCCAGTAATAGCCATCCTGATCCCGCCGGCAGCCTGAGAAGAAATGTACAACATAATAAATACCCCACAGTAGGATACCTGATCCATATTTCCAAACTGCCACACTCACTGCTATAACCTTCTAACAAGTCTTCCTGCTTCCATTCTTGCCCACTGTGGTAGCCAACCTACAAAATGACCCCATTGATCTCTGCCTCTTGGTATTCATAGACCTGCACAGTCTTCTTTCTCATTGTACTAGGGTTTGTCTATGTGATCAATAGAATTTGGCAGAAGTGATGGGATGTCACTTCTGAGACTAGGTTATAGAAGACACTGTAGCTTCTGTCTTGGCTGCATGCTCTCAGATCATTTGCTTGGGTAAGCCAGCTGCCATGTTGTGAGAGGTCCTTGTGGTGAGGAACTGAGGATTCCTGCCAACAGCCACAAGAGTGAGCATGGAAGTAGGTCCTCCAGGATCAGTCAAATCTTCAGGGGACTGCAACCCTAAATGAGAACCACCTGGCAAAACTGCTCACAGATTTCTAGTCCTCAAAAACGGTGTGAAATAATGTATTTGTTGTTTTAAGCTGCCAACTTTTGGAGCAATTTGTTCTATGGCAATAGATAACTAATGTACCCACCTAAAGTCTATTCTCCATAAAGCAGGTAAAGTTATTTTCTAAACAGCAAATCAGTTCTTACCATTCCCCTGCTTAAAACTTCTAAAGGTCTCCCACTGCACTTTGAATAAAATCCACACTCCTGACCATGGCCATGATATATTACCTACCTCTCCAGCTTCATATAATATTCCCTTTGCTTGCTACACTCCAGCTACACAGGCTCAGTCCATTTCTCAGACATTTCAAGTTTGTGTTCCTCTACACAGAACACTCTTACTCTAGATTTCCCCATGCCTGGTTCCTTTTCACCCTTCAGGTCTCTGCTCAAATGTCACTTCAGAGAAGCCTTATCTGACCATCCCATGAACAGCAGACATCCCAGTGGGCACTCTTTATCACATTAGCCTGTTTATTTTCTTCATAGTGCTTATCTCTGTCAAAGATAGGCTTATTTACTTGTTTGCTGGGTTTATTGTCTGTCTCCCCTTACTAGACTATAAGCCCCATGAGAACAGAGATTTTCACTAAATTATTCATGGTAATATCTCCTGTGCTTAGATTGGCACCTGGGCACAGTAGGTACTCAAATATTATGGATGAATGGATTGGTGGATGGACAGATAAACAAACAGGCTGCAAACATGGGACACATGACATAATAATACATAGTGCCACATGCCCCATCTCTTTAAACACAGGAGCAAGAAAGAGGGAGAACCTCTTTCCTCATACATCAAATCTCAGATGGCACCATGCTGAGACTCCTGTAATACTCATTCCTGCTTTTACAGTCTTCTCTGTAGCTCTGCCTGGATACCAGACACTGATATGTAGGACACATCCTTCTCTGTTCTTCACCCCTAACCAGCTCTTCCTGAAAATGGACGAGAAAGGTACGTCTTAGTAGGAGATGTGGGAAGGGGATAGCCAAGGCTCACCATCTCCCGTCACATAGTACCCAGGGAACTTCTTAAAGTAGGTGGTCTCAAAGCGTTCATGGTTCCCATAGACTGTACGCATGATCCCTGGCCAGGGCTGCTTGAACACCTGGGGAGTGAAGAAGGCACAGTGATCACATCAGCTATGCTGCCTCATTGGAAGACAATCACGGCTTTGCTAAACCTGAGGGAAAGTATCCTGAATGCCATTCCTGAGATGTAGGACAAAGTGCAGCATTAGAGATAGGTGATCCTGGCTTGGAATCCCAACTCTACCACTTACTAGCTAGGTGACCTCAGGGAAGCAATTCATCTCTCTGAGCTTCAGGATCCTTATCTGTAAATCAGAGAAAATAATTTCTATCTTCCAAAGTTATTGTGGGGATTAAATTAACAGTATATGGAAATTGCCTAGCACAGTGTTCTATTAGTCATAAGCATTTAGTAATTTGAATCTCCTTTTGGCTAACACCTCAGAAAAGCAGGTCCAGTTTGATGCAAATGAAAACAGTCATATAAAAAAGTGGGACCCACACACAAATAAATAATTATTGCTCAATCAGTAACATTCTGGGGCAGCAGATTGATGGGATGGATGGAATTCTAGGCTAAGAGTTAGAAGGCCCGGGCCGGGCACGGTGGCTCACACCTGTAATCCTAACATTCTGGGAGGCCGAGGTGGGTGGATCTTTTGAGCTCAGGAGTTCGAGACCAACCTGAGCAAGAGCGAGACCCCATCTCTGCTAAAAATAGAAAGAAATTAGCTGGACAACTAAAAATATATAGAAAAAATTAGCCGGGCATGGTGGCGCATGCCTGTAGTCCCAGCTACTCAGGAGGCTGAGGCAAAAGGATTGCTTGAGCCCAAGAGTTTGAGGTTGCTGTGAGCTAAGCTGATGCCACACCACTCTACTCAGGGCAACAGAGTGAGACTCTATCTCAAAAAAAAAAAAAAAAAGAGTTAGAAGGCCTGGATTTAAATCCTGTCCCTGTTACTAATTTGCTCTTAGGAAAGTGAAATGGGGTGGGGTGGTGGGGGTGGCTGGTGAGGTCCCCACAAGCACTAATATAACAATCACAACAGGCAATGTTTATCAATTACTGTTAGGTTCTGTGCTAACTCCTTCACATGGATTATCTAATTTAATCTAGCAACCATAGGAGACAAAGGTATTATTATATCCCTGTTTTACAAATGAGAAAATTTAGATTCAGAGTGGTTAGGTAAATTATCTGAGGTCACAGAAGAGACAGAGCCAGGATTTGAACCCAGGCAGGCTGTCTCCAGAGTCTGTGATTTTCTACAATGTTATGAAGACTCCTTTTTCCAAAATGTTTGTCAAGGGAAGAGTTGGTATTAAGTCTTCCAGCCCCAAAAAGGTAGTATCAGGAATTGGAGCAGTTTCTAAAAAGGCCCTTAAAAGCCTCATATGAGGGCCAAAAGACAGAGATTCAGGCCAAGTATCAAGAGTATCCACAGGATTCCCCCCAGGGTCTCTCAATAGAGAACAAACCCCCCAACCATGAAGCTTCAGTCCTAAGCACCTACTAGGTGAGATTAGGTTATAAATGTGGAAGCCAAGTACCCTTGGTGGACCCTTTCCCCTCTGTAAAGACCGCCAAGGGCCAGGGCCTCACCAGATAACCTTCAGCATCACCTTCCAACTCCTCCCCAGACTCATTCAGGATTGCAGGAGCTACACCAAAGAACGGGAAGGTCTGGAAGCAAACAGGAGACAAACCCAAGAAGAGGAATGAGGCAACACTGACTCAACTCCCAAGGAGCCCCAGAGCCCCAGATTCCTCACATATATATCAGTCTAGTCTCCCACTGTCTAACAAGGCCAAATGCCCCAAGATGCTACCCCTGCTTAGCCCAGGACCAGCCAGGAAAGCCTCACTCACAGCAGAACCAGGCTTCATGGGTGTGGCACCAGGGAGGGGAGTCAGCATGTGGCCACCCTATGGAAGTCAGAGATCAGAGATTTGAGTCAGTCTTCCCACATTGTCCCTGAGCCCCAGCCTTCTGAACCCTTCACTCACTGTCTCTGTTTGCCAGAAGGTATCCACGATGGGGCAGCGCTGGGCACCTACCACCCGGTGGTACCACAGCCAGGCCTCTGGGTTGATGGGTTCACCCACTGTGCCTAGTACCAGCAAAGATGCCCGGCTATACCTTGGGCAGGGGAATAGGAGAGAGGAAGTCTGTAAGTACCACTGGGAGCTGGGACATACATGCCCAGGCTTTTCTCTTGCCCCCTCCCCTATTCAAGGTCAGGGAGTTGGGACAATAGAAAGGAAAAGAATGTATACAAAGGCCAGCACCTGGCTCTGAGGCATACTCATGGGGCAGCAACTGGGAAGGGGTCTCACTTGGTGACAGGCTCATCTCCATACTTCATGAGCAGACGGATGGCTGTGGGTGCTGTGTAGAACTTGGTCACCTTGTATTTGTCCACAATGCTCCACAGGCGGCTCACATCTGGGTACGTGGGGATCCCCTCAAACTGACCCCAGTGAAGGTTGGTCATTCACAGTCCTTCCCAATAGTCCCTCCATTCCCCACCATTCCCTCAGGTTCAGTATTTTGCCCTTTCTGACCAACTGTGTCTTCACTCCCTGACCAGATAAGCCAAGACACCTTCCTTGTCAGGATACACAACCCCCTAAGGACTTTTTTTTCTCCAGGAAACAAATCATTGTGTAAGTCCCCCTTCCTCTAGACCAAGTAGCCTTGGGAGATAGTCCCAGGATAGTCTTGTCCATCCCCCAGGTTGGCCAGGTGGCCATGGATCCCAGCTCCCTTCTCACCAAAACACTGGTGGCACCATTGGCCAGTGGCCCATAGGTGACGTAGGAATGGCCAGTGATCCAGCCAATGTCTGCTGTGCACCAGAACACATCCTCCGCGTGGAAGTCAAACACATACTTGAAGGTCGTGGCCACATAGAGCATGTAGCCCCCAGCTGTGTGAACCACACCCTGTGGGAAGAATGGGGCCTCAGGTTGAGGCCTTCAGCCCACCCCCACTGATCACCAAACAGAGGCTGGGCAGAGCTAGAGGAAGATCCTCCTCAGGGACTCTGGCCCTGCCAGCATCTCCTTCATAGCATCCATCTCTCTTCCATCTCCTTTTCTCCATGCTCCCATCTCATCTTCTTTATCATACTCCTGATGTTACACATATATATCAGTCCATCATTCACATCTGAATCCTCAGATGACATTTTTCAGAGCCACCCACATCACTCTCACACACATGAACACTACTAGCACACTCACATCTAATAGTCTCTCTGTTATGTGTTTGTGCCCACACATTCAGTTACACAATAGCGGAGTGAGTGGGGGGGGGGGGACAATCCCCTTTTCTTACTCCATCCCTACCCCATCCCTAGGAAGGAGAGGCCAAAACTGTGTTTCTAAAGGCCCACGGAGGAATATTCCAAAGTATATCCAGAGAAGAACTTAGGGATGGGGTGGGTGGAAGGGAGAGTGGCATAGCTTTCAAGTCAATGGAAGAGTCAGAGTTTTCTTAAGTGTTTTCAGCTCCCACACCATGACCTGAAAGAGGATTAGATGTGAATAGTACACGATGTGGAAGGAACTGAACTCTAAGAGTGCAGAAGCCAAACTTGGTCTTAGAAGCCCAAGAGAGATCCCTGTTGCCCACCCTTGACCTTGAGGTGACAGGACAGCTCTCCTTCAACCATGCCACATGGGCATGGGGAAGGAACATCCATGTCAGTCACATGAATTGATCCTTTCCCCTTTTCATGTCCAGACATGATCCACAGCCGGAGGTTCCTATCCAAGCTCTGCTCCTGTCTTTACATCACTGGTATCAATGGGGTTCCCCAGAGAGACTGGGCACCATGAAAGCCTTCACCCTCAAACTGTCTTACTCTGGGCCTCACCACCTAGTGATTGAGGATTTATGTCTTAATTTGATTTAGAAAAGGTAATGTTACATTTCTCAAACTCAGAGTTGTAGGAAAAAAATTCATAGCACTATGTGCTTCCTCAGAAACTCACTTCTCACCCCAATACACACACACTTGCCTTGGGTTTGCCCGTGGAGCCACTAGTGTACAGGATGAAGAGTGGGTCCTCAGCATCACACCACTCGGGCTCACATTCATCCCCTGCCTCTTGCATGAGTTCATGCCACCACAAGTCAACCCCTTGGTTCCATGGGATCTGCAGGGAGAGGAAGATGGGAATGCAAAAGGAAGAGCTGTGAACAGTTCAAGATGGGGGCAGGAAACACCTCCTGGGGTGGGACAGGTAGGTGGGAGTACAGGAAGGGAGGGAGAGCCCTGGGAAGGGGGAACAGGGTAGAGAGAACAGGAGGAGAACCCAGGCTTACTGAATACTCCCATCATCCCTCCCCATCTCTACCATGAACTCCCCTCACCTGGCCTCAGGCTGAGGAGGGCCCCTTGGTTAGTCACTTCCCATCCTTCAGTTCTCAGCTGAAATGTCACCTTCTTGGAAAGGCTTTACCTGAACAGTATCTGATAGATTCCTATCCCCAACTCTGCTATTAATATTATTAATGATCACAGCACCGTGTTTTTTCCCCACACAGCACGTATTTCCAGTTATTTTATTTAGTTGTTTACTTAATTATTGTCTCTCCGACTAGGTAGTAACCTATATGAAGACAGTGGCATGTCTGTCTGTTGTTCCCCCACCCCCTGCACCATATCTCCAACATCTAGCAAAGTGCCTGGCACTCAAAAGGTACTTGGTAAACTTTTCGTTGGATGAATGACAATGCACACACAGGTATGCATACACACATATGTACTATGGGACTAGTGGCTCATCAGTAGGGATGCAGAAACCACACAATTCAAAAATGCAAAATTAGTTAGAGCCTGCAGGTGAGGCGGGCACCTGACCCTGTTAGTTAGAAGTGAAAGAAGTCAACAGATCTTGGTCCAAGCACTTTTTCCTGCATGTCCAGACCCAATCCACAGCTGGAGGTTCCTATCCGAGGTCTGTCCTGGTGTTTACACTACTGGTATCAGTGGGGAATCCCAGAGAGACTTTTGCTTGAGGGTACAGGTTCTATTCAGCAGGAAGCCTTGCTTCAAGTTGATGGAGAAGGACCAAGGTGGACTTCTCCCAGTAGAGGGGTGCCCCCCTATACCTGAGTGCCTTTAATAATTACTTCTGTCATCCTAAAATTTCTCTAAACTCTCCTTTGAAACTATTTTCCTTTCCTTTCCTAGCTATATCACCTCTTTCAATGCAAGTTTTTTGAGTCTACTCTCTGCTACGTGAAGTTAGATTCCCTGCATTTGTCCAAAAATTACATTGGATTTCAATCCTAGTTCTGCCATTTCCTAGCTATATGACCTTGGGCAAGTCACTTTACCTCAAGTCCCTCCTTTTAAAAATGAGGATAGTCATTCTTGCCCTAATGGTCTCAAAAGATTTTGTAAACATCAAAAGAGAAAAGTATTATCTAGTAAACATCAAGCCTTAGATTGCCCCAAGGGATGGAGGTTGGGGTGGGGTGGAGAAGACTAATGAATGTCAGGAGGGACAGAGGTTAGTTCAGTGACGACTGAGAGATAAATTTAAGAGCATGAAGATGGGAAGTGTTTGGGGTTTGCTTTAGCTGTCACAAAGTCCTTTCACATTCATTAGATTCCTGTATGTTCAATGGCCCTGGCTGGCAGGTAAATAAGGCTTATAAGAGAAACATCCTGGCTGGGCGTGGTGGCTCATGCCTGTAATCCTAGCACTCTGGGAGGCCGAGGCAGGAGGATTGCTTGAGCTCAGGAGTTCGAGACCAGCCTGGGCAAGAGCGAGACCCTGTCTCTACTAAAAATAGAAAGAAATTAGCTGGACAGCTAAAAATATATAGAAAAAATTAGCCGGGCATGGTGGCACATGCCTGTAGTCCCAGCTACTCGGGAGGCTGAGGCAGTAGGATCGCTTGAGCCCAGGAGTTTGAGGTTGCTGTGAGCTAGGCTGACGCCACAGCAACCTAGGCAACAGAGTGAGACTGTGTCTCAAAAAAAAAAAAAAAAAAAAAAGAGAAACATCCTTAACCCATTACAAGGATTATGCTAATTTACTGTGTGCATATTTGGTTTAAAAACCCTGAAATCTTAACCGTATACCTTAACAAATTAGAAAATGACTCTAACCACTCCCCTTTTTCTGATTTGAAGTTTTTGGCATATGAGCATTAACAAGCCTAGTCCAAGTGAGGATAGCATTAAAAATAAAAGGAAGAAAAAAAGAAGAGAGAGAAGCTGCCTGCCTCTAGAAAACATAAGAACACATCCTATTTTTTAGTGGAAGATCCACATGAATCTACAGATACATCGTCACATGGATACTTTTTTCCTGCCAAATGATCACTTGAGATGAGGGATTAAAGTATTGAAGGAGAAGTGTCAATATTTCTTTGGACAAATGGTATTGGTCTACAGTACTGTGAACTGTCATAGAACAGGCACCAAGTACATGTGAGGGCAAGGCATAGTTAAACTGTGGCTTTGCAACAAGGGCACTCTTATAATCTTATGAAATTGATTCCTCTGTGGGTGTGTCAGTGTTGAGCAGAGTGGAGGGGGCAGAGGACTCCAGGTGTGGAGCTGACAACTAGCACCAGGAAGCAGAGGGACCCAAATTAGTGAAGCAAACATTGGGATTAGGTGTGTGCCTATGAGTCCCAAGGCTTTGAACCAGGAAATGGTTTGAATTTTCTAAAATAAGAATTGAGGAGTTGGCCTTTGTCCTTGGACCAGGATAGCCTCAGGGAATGCAGCTGCCAGGTATGGGAGAGGAATATGAGGGAGCTCATAGGTGTTATGGTTGAGGAGGATACCTGCAAACTATGCCAGACTCTCCCTTGAAGATTGCTTAAGGATGAAGGGGTTTGGAGCTCTGCTAAGATTTCTGCAGCTTTGACTGTAATTCCCAGACCACAAACCTTTTTAAGCCTATTTTTATGCTCTTTGGTTTTTTGGTAACTAGTTGTTTTCACCTACAAGAAATAAAAATCCAGGATCATATCGCCCGAAGGTCTCTGGTATTGAGAATTACCAGAGTTTTTTTATTTCTTTTCTGGTCTTCCTTTTAGAATTGACAGTCTGTCTGCTATATTAAGGGGAAGCAACAATAGCTAACATTTATTGAATAGTTCCTGTGTGCCAAACACCATACATATATTGACAAAACCCTATAGGATAGGTACGATTATTATCCTTATCTTACAGATAGGGAAACAGAAGAAAGAGAGTTTAAGTAACCTGCCGAAGGTTACAGAGCAGCAGGTGGCAGAGCCAGGATTTGAACCCAAGTAGTCTGGCTCCAGAGCCTATAGACTAAATCACTGAGTTTGTTACCTCTTTCAAAAGAAGGGGCTTAGATCCCTGCCTGAGTTTTTTTGTTTTGTTTTGTTTTGTTTTTTTGAGATAGAGTCTTGCTCTGTTGCCCAGGCTAGAGTGCCGTGGTGTCAGCCTAGCTCACAGCAACCTCAAACTCCTGGGCTCAGGTAATTCTACTACCTCAGCCTCCCAAGTAGCTGGGACTACAGGCATGCGCCACTATGCCTGGCTAATTTTTTTTGTATGTATGTATTTTTAGTTGTCCAGCCAATTTCTTTCTATTTTTAGTAGAGACGGGGGGTCTCACTCTTGCTCAGGCTGGTCTCGAACTCCTAACCTTGAGCGATCCTCCCACCTGGGCCTGCCAGAGTACTAGGATTACAGGCGTGAGCCACTGCACCTGGCCGCTGCCTGAGTTTTAAAAGGAAAACAGTGTCCCTTGGGAATCAGATCTGTCTCTACCACACTAATGAGAATAGAGAAAAGGGGCTTATATCTACCATTAGCCTAAGAGGTTAATCATAGCAGATTTAGAATAAGATACCCTGTGAGGATGGTAAAACCCAGAGAAATAGTGGGTTTTATGTTAGTAAGAGAAGTGTTTCCTTTTAAGTATGTATTATCATTTCTCCATTACTGAAGTCCAGAGAGGAGAGGTGACTTATTCAAGGTCATACAGCTAAAAGTTGGTCTCTGGACTCCAGGCCCACTTTCTCCTCTATACTAATCTGCTTTGAGCACCCACTTATGGATCTCCCTTCTTAGAACCACTTACAATGTGACTTTTGTTGAGTTTAGTCCCTAATCATATCAGAGACTTTCATGTAGTTTGTAAATCCCAAAGTAGTATATAAATGTATTTAGGAATCTTCTTCTCTGCTGCCCTCTATAAAACTTAGATTTTCATTTTAATACATGTCTAACTCCCCAGCTTGATGGTGAATTCCTAAGGTCAGAGTCTGTACCTCTTCTACCTGCTCCTTATCCTGTCTATCTTGGCTCTGCACAGTAAATGCTTTCTAACAGGTTACCTGGTCCCCTTTTCCACGAAGGTCCTGAGCAGCAGGAATGAAATAGGTTCTGTTGCTACCTCCCTGAGATCCATGCTTTATGCCAGTTCACAGAGGCAGCAACAGGTATTTGATTGCACAACCTTTCATAGTAGCTTAGATGTCAAGGGACCCAGGAGCAAGAGGAAGGGGGTTAGGTCTGACAGTCATCTCAATGGGGCAAAAAGGCAAAGAGCAGATGGACACACCAATAAGCACACAGGGAAGCAGTGCCCACGGCAGTGCAGAAGTGGATACCTGGGGCCGGATACGCTTGGATTTCTCTTTCAGCTTACCCTGTTAAGAGCCCATGGAAAGGCTAGTGAGCAGGGTCCAAGTATACAAGGAGTAGGAGGGAAGAGTCAGGGTACCCCAAACCCCTGACTGCCTCCTTTCCCTCAGATTTCCCTCTCATTAGTCCTCCCAGCCTCCATTTTCCTGATGCTGATTCTAGCCCCTATACATATAAAACTCCTAATGCTGTTCGGGCTCTCCAATTTCCCTAAATTAGACTATAGCCTCTCTAGCCCCAAGACCACCCAGAGCCCCTTAAGTCACAGAATCTCAGTAACCATCTGTCCTTTTGGACCCTAGAACTTTCATCCCTCATGCTCCTAAGACCTGGAGGCCACCACTGAGCTTTTCTATCATTCTCACCAGAGGCATGGGATCCAAAGCTATTAGGAGCCATATCTTGGGGGCTAGATCCTGGTCCTTCCATGGTGGGCACTCCCTAGGCCACAAAGGTAGCCCAACTCAAGTCACAGCCCAGCAATCAAGATGACTACATACAGTCACCCAAGTCAGACATTTCTAATCCAAGCCCAAGCCCTGAGGGTCCCCTGTGCTGCGTATAAGGATACCCCAGTCAGCACAGGAGTATCCCCTACAATCAAGGGCCTCCCTATCCACATTCAGGGTCAAAGTCTTCCAGCTCCCACCCTGCCCTGCCAGAGGAGGCATTCCTAGGATTGCTCCGAGACCCTCAGCATTATGATGAGGAAGAAAAGGAGGACATCAGGAACTTCCTGGGCAAGAGAGAGGCAATTTGAGCCCAGAGGAAGGCATATACCAGTGTTGGACTCACCTGTACATCTGGGCATGGCCTCTTAATTGGGGGAGACTGGCTGGGGGAGTCACCCATGCCCAGCTCTGCCCGCCCCAGGTGCTTGACCACAATGCAGCATCTCACTGGGAAACCCCTGGAGGAAAGAAAAGCCTGAAGTGTTAGCCTGGTTGGCTCAAAGAGGATTTGGCAAGACCCACCCATATCAATTTAGTTCAGGGAGGACAAAGGGAACTTGCCACTGGGGAAAAGCTCAGTCAACCCAGGGCAGTAGCCAACTGGCCAAGCACACTTACTTCTCCTGACACTTCTCCAGGGCTTCATCAGCCAGCTCCTTCAGGTTCACAAGCTTTTCCCCCCTGTAGAAGGCATCTTTGGGGAGCAACAGACATTCGAGGCCTTAGTAGGCACCACACTACCCAGTGCGCACAATGTTCACAGAGCCTTTCCTAAGTGGGCCTCTTGATTCTGGTTCTTCTAGCTTATTTAAGCTGATAGGGGGTCAACTGACCAGGACCAGGAGAGGAAGGGCAGGCAGTTCCTTCCCTCTATGCTGAGCAGCCCCCAATACCAACAAGCTGATTGAAGAACAAGGTTCAAGGTATGGGGGTTCTGGAGAAGGGGGTAGGAGAATTAGTCACCTGTAGTGATGAGAAGGCTGCAACCAGAATCCAGGATCCTTTCACACAGAGACTCTGCAGAGAAGCCTGCAAACTAGGGAAGGGAAGAAAGACTGAGAGACAGAGATGGAGGCCATAGGGATTGAGTAAACAAGGAAAAGAGTTGTTCATGAAACCTTCAGGATCTCCAACCCAGGGTCCTAGAAGAAACTGAATAACTGATACGGATTTATGACACAAACGTAAGCTCCTTAGTTTGTTATTTAAGACCTTCCATCATCCAGGCCCAATCTACTTCTCCAGAGTCCCATTCCCCACCCCTGCCCCTTTTCACCAGCCCAAAGTCCTACCACAATGGAGTGCAAAGCCCCAAGGCGGGCACACGCCAGCATGGCCACCACAAGCTCTGGGATCATAGGCATGTAAATGGCCACTCGGTCACCCTTCTGAATGCCTGCAGGTAAGACATAGAACATGGACCATGAACCCTTCCTGCTGCTACTTGCTCCCTCCCAGCCAGCTAGCCCCCCTCCCAGCTGACTTTTTCTCTTCTGCTGTTACCAGATTCCTTCCATCCCTTGTCCTTTCTCCATAAGTCCTCAGATACCCCAAGGCGAGGCCCCCAGTCTCTTTCCCACACTCACCCTGTTTTCGGAGAACATTGCTGAACTGACACACTTGGACCAGAAGCTCATGGTATGTGATCTGGGTGGTCTCCCCTGGTTCATTGCCCTCCCTGAGATACATCAGAAAGAACCAGTGATTAGGGATACAACATCTTCCCCAAATGAGAAGCAGGAACAGTCATAAAAGCCATCCAGTAACATTGAAACCTGGGACTGTCCTATGAGGGTGAGCCATCTACTACCACACCTTGAGCAGACTGGTCACACATATTTTGGCCTTTCAAGATACTTTACACATATGTTGTGTGTCATTGGAAAATTCACTGTCCATCTCTGATCCCCATTTTTTTATGTTGATAAAATGGAATGATGGTCTCTTTTCTTCGGTCCTGGAGAATCACAGATATGATTCTTTCTGATGAGTATCAAGACTGCATTGGTATTGTTGTAAGTAGAGTCTCCATCCAGATCACTTGCACCAAATCATCTACGAAGGAGGTAATTGAAGCCTAGAGCAATATAGTAGCTTGGCCAAGGTCACACAATAATAAGTGGCAGAGCCAAGAATAGATCCTTAGGTCTTCTGATTTCAAGTCTACTCTTTCCTTCATAGTGTGGAGGACAAGGACTGGCAGGGAAGCCAGGCCTATTTTTACTAATAGAGGCCAAAGACTACTGACTTACTAACAGACTTACTTACAGTCCTTCTTACTAACACGTTACACAGAAGATTATCAACCTCTTTCCAGCTCCTGGCTCAATGAGTCAGTTACTATTCTCTCCTTGGCTTTAACCCTCTAGGGATAAAAGAAACCAAACACGGAGAGCTTACTAAAGTGGGAAGGAGCAAGGAGAGAGGAAGCTGGCAAACGGCCCTGAATGCCAGAGGCAGAAAAGCCATTTCTTAACCGGCTCACTGACAAACGCCACGGAAACTTCAGAACAGCTCCAGTTACAGCTGAATGCTGACGTATACATACCCATCCACACGTGTCCCATTGTGCGTACCACATACCAGCTCACCTGTGTGCATTCATTTGCGTAAAATCACATATACTAATAAACAAACATTCTAGGCATAAAAGCTTCCCATCTATACACATAGGTACAAATAAGTATAAATATATGCACCCAGGACTCAAACATGAGCCCATCTATAAGTACATGCACCACATATATGTACCCACTTATGTGTACAGCTTGTCCCTTAGAAATTCTCTATCAAATCATTCTGTTTTTTTTTTTATGAAACTTTCCATTATTTGAAATTATCTCATGTATTTTATTTATTTGTATATTATCTGTGTTCTTCACTGGAATATAATTTCCATGGTAACAGAAATCTTGTCTGTCTTGTTCACTGTTACATCCCGAGCACCTAGAATAGAGCCTGGTACACAGAGTGCACAGGAACAGAAAAGCATGACCTGTGCAAGTGCAGCTTACTTAAGCCTACTTCCAGCATGCCCCCACCCCAACACACACACACACAGACGTCGTACATTCCTCTTCCTGGCTCTGGACTCGAGTTATACATTATATATGAGCACCTTACTCATTCCAGTGTCTTCTTACTCTGACATACACACCAGGCTGGGGCACCTGGCTGGTTGGAAGAAGGGAGAGAGTATGGTACTGGCCTACTGCAAGATCCCAAGCCCTCTAAGTTGTTAGAACACTCAAAAAATAAGAAATCATTCCCTTTCCACTTAACTTTTCTACAGGAAAACAGCAGTACAAGTACAACAACACTTAGCCTCAGTTTAGGGGAAACATTAGGGAGGGACAGGGACTAGAAAACTGGAGAATACATGCTCTGGAAAAAAGAGGCATCCAGTTCCTAAACTTAGCTCCTGTCAACTTTTGCCTTCTGTGAATAAGGGCTCAATGTTGCCAATTTTTTTTTTCAATTTTTCAAGAGGCCTGGAATCTATTTTCATCAAAATTTCACAGTTTTTAAATGTTGACATCTAGAACCAGGTGTGGTGGCATACACCTATAGTCCTAGCTATTTGGGAGGCTGAGGTGGGAGGATCACTTCAGCCTGGGAGTTCAAATCCAGCCTGGACAATACAGTGAGACCCTGTCTCAAAAAACGATAATAAAAAGAAAAAAGGGCCTGCTAGTTCCTACATGATCTTGTCCCTCATCATCTCTCTGTCCTAATATACAGCTATTCCCTCTCGCTTTCCCTCTGCTTAAGCCATATGGCCTCCCAAGTGTTTGGTAAAAACACCAAGCACACTTAACCTCAGAGACTTTACCCTCTACTTGGAGCATTCTTCTCCTATATAGCCACATGACTTATTCCCTATCTTTGAATCATTGCTCAAACACTGACTTCTGGCCGGGCACAGTGGTTCATGCCTGTAATCCTAGCACTTTGGGAGACCAAGGCGGGAGGATTGCTTGAGGCCAGGAGTTCAAGACCAGCCTGAGCAAGAGCAAGACCCCCTCTCTACCAAAAAATAAATAAAAACATTGACTTTTCAGTGAGGTCATCCTTGACCACCCCATATAAAAAAGTACTCCCTGTCTCCATTCCAGCCCCAGGTTCTCCAAATTAATATCTACCATAAAGTCTTCCTTAGTTTCCCTTTTTCCTCATTTACCTCAAAACTGAAAGTTTCCCCCTCCCTCCCGAGGCCCTTTATCTCACTTTCTTTGTGATCTGTTTTTCTACCTTTTGTTACATTTATTGGTCCTTATCTCTCCCATTACACCCTGAGCTCTTGGAGGGTAGGGATCATATCTTCTTCTCTGTCTCCTCCAAGCATGGCCAGCACAGTAAGTATTCAAGAGTCATGATTGCATAATTGAAAGGCTTATAACTGATTAATGACAGGGAAGACTGAGGCTCCCCTCTTTATATGAGAGGGAAAGTTACTGGATTAAAGATTTTAATTTCCTAGAACTACAAGTAAGGCACAGGATAGGAGGAAAGAGCTGAGGAAAATATAGGTGAGAAATCTGGGTTCTTTACAGAAGCATCGGAGGGCAGGCTCTAACCTATGAGTTATGCCTTCCAGAGGAAAAACACCCAGATGAGAAAGAGAGTAAACCTGTTATGATAGGAAAACTGAACTGAAATGTTTAGCTTATAGAAGAAAAAATATTGAGGGATGTGAGAGCAGGTTTCAAAAATCTATCTCTATTGTCTCCACCCTAATGCAAGCTGCCTTCATCTCTTGCCTAGATGACCACAATGGCCCCCTAACTGGTATCCCACTTCACTCTTGCCCCCTTACAATCCACAAATCATCCAGAATCATCTATTAAAAACACAAACCAGACCACATCACCTCCTGCTTGAAACCCTTTAATAACTTCCATTGCATATGAAAGAAAATCCAAACTTTTACTATGCCTTATATCCTTGCCAACTTCATCTTGTGCCATTCTCCCATTCTGCTCACCAGGCTTCAAACACATTGGCCTTCAGACTGACAGAACATGCCATGTTCTTTAACTATCTTTCCCTAATTCTTCTCATGTTTCAGATCTCAGCTTAAATGTCACCTCCCTAGTGAGGCTTTCCCTAACCACCCTAAGTAGCCTCAGCCCTTCCTGTTATTCTTCATCACAGCACTGTTTATTTTCTTCATAGCATTTTTCTCAAGCTTTTTCTTTCCTTCCTTCCTTCTTTTCTTTCTTTCTTCCTTCCTTCCCTTTCTTTCTTTCTTTTTCCCCTGCTAGACAAAAGGCTGCTTTTGAAGGGAGAGGCCAAGTTGAGCTCGTCTTGTCCCCTGCTGAATCCCCAGTGCCTTACACAGAAACCTGTATATAATAGGTGCTCAATAAATTCTTGCTGAATGAATGAATGAATCTGAAGGATTATTACAGGAAAAAAGTAGGCTAGTGTTATGTAACTATAAATGGAAAAGCTAGGTGAATTGGGAAAGCTCAATATAATGAAAGCTTTTCTGTCAGAGCTGCTCAAAGACAACATTACTAGAGACTAAACAAGACCAGTGTTTCCAGTGGTCAGATAGTGTTAATAATGCAGATTCCAAGATCCCACTCCACATAGCTACAGCATAGAATTTTTCAGGTTGGGCCAAGGTAACCCTGACACCTACTGAATCATTCACCAAGAGTGGGGACTGGGAATTTTCATTTTATAAGCTCCCCATATAATTTATATTTATTGAAGTTTGAGATGACCTTTAAGGACTTTCCAGCTTCAAGATTCTTTGATTCTATAAAATGAAGAAATAATGTGAAAGAGTTCTATGATCCATAATGCACTGCACAAATGTGAAGCACTTAGATGTATGTATACCCTCAAGTCACTTTCCCTTTCACCAAGGAACCAGAGAATGGGAGCAATGTACCTTGACCAATTAGCAGCCTAATGTTCCCTCTGGGTACTTTTGCCCTCGCTGCAGTGAGGAAGGAGAAGGACTGAAGTCCTTTATGCCAGAATTAGCATAAAAAAGAAAATTAAAGTGCAGGAGCCCTGAGAATTGTGAGGTTGAAGACAACCACGGATGGATTTTTAGTGTAGTTATCAGAAATCTATCATTCTGTTTGGTTTTCCCTTACTTCCATAGAAAAAGTTACTTTTGAAACACCATAGACTTCTGATTTTGAGTAGTATCTAGCTTACAGACCCTAATGCGGCCTCAGCCAGCTATGATTAAAAAACAGGAAACAGGCCAGGAACAGTGGCTCACAACTGAATCAATCCTAGCACTCTCGGAGACTAAGGCAGGAGGATCATTTGAGCTCAGGAGTTCGAGACTAGCCTGAGCAAGAGCAAGACCCCGTCTCTACTAAAAATAGAAAAAATTAGCCAGGCGCGGTGGCATGTGCCTGTAGTCCCAGCTACTCGGAAGGCTGAGGCAGGAGGATTGCTTGAGCCCAGGAGTTTGACGTTGCAGTGAGCTATGATGATGCCACTGCACTCTAGCCAGGGCCACAGAGTGAGACTCTGTGTCCAAAAAAAAAAAAGTATAAACAACCAAAATGTCCATCCATCGAGGAATGAATAAAGAAAAATGTATATCCATACAATGCAACATTATTCAGCCATAAAAAGGATGAAGTACTATCCGTGCCGTACTATGCTACTACATGAACTTTGAATATTATGCTAAGCGAAAGAAGCCAGACACAAAAGGCCACATGCTGTATGATTCTGTTTATATGAAATGTCCAGAATAGGCAAAGCCATAGATAGAGACAGAAAGTAGAGTAGTGGTTGCCTAGAGCTGGAATGGAGGAAGTTGGGGGGAAATGAGAAATAACTTTAGAGTTTTTCTAGGGAGTGGTGAAAATGTTCCAAAATTGATTGTGGTAAGGGTTGTATACCTCTGTGAATATGTTAAAAATTATTGAATTGTGTACTTTAAATGGGTGAATTATATGGTATAAATTATATCTCAAAAAAATCTCATTGTGATTTTGATTGTACTTGTAATAAATGTATAGATTAATTTGAAAAATGTAGACATCTTTATAAATCTTCCTTTCTAGAAAGATTATAGCTATTCATTCATCAGAAAGATTTAGCACTATTCATTCAGTCATTCATTCATTCTGGCCTCTTTCTATTTACCTAAAGGCAACACTTGGCACTTACTTTTTTTTAGCATTATAGTTATACGTACACATCTGTTTCCCTCACCAGAGTGTGAGTTCTTCAATGGCAGACAGATATCTTTTTATGTGTTTCTTCCTCAGTGCCTAGCACAAATTTTGATACATATTCGGTACTTAATACATAACTGTAAAATAAATGGATAAAAGAATGAACAAATTTATCTCTGCTCATAAGACTGGCTGGATCCAGGCTAATGAGAGGAAATATGGAAGCAAAGAGGAGATAAGATAGCACATAAGACTAAGAAGATAGATGGTAGACAGGCAGGGGAAATGGTAGACACAAAGAGGAAAAGAGTGTGGAACTTAGGGAATAGAATTCAGAGTCATGTCAAGAAAAGTTTCTTGAGCCCCTATAGTGGGCTCAGTCCTGGACTCTATGCCATGGGAGAGACTGGAAGAAGCCCCTGGAGCTGAGGTTCAGGGTATGGAACTCTTGCCCTGCAGTCTGGGCTATTATTATACCCTGTTCTCTTGCCAGCTATTTTCAGGCCTTGATCCAGAGACCTTCTGCCTGGTCCCCTTGGCCAAAGTGGCTTTGGTGCCAGTTGCATTCTGTACCTCTTCTCTCTTTCCTCTGCCTACATGCCTACTTAGAGGAAGGAAATCATACACACTTGTTCCTACCCTCCTGTGTCCCATGCTGGCCTTACCCATAACAAGTAAATGAGAACAACTCTATCAGATTCTCTATTATCACAACATTTGGAATGCTGCCCAAAAGAAGAATATACCTAGAGCAGAAACAGAAAGTGGGAAGAATATCCAGGGGTGCCATTTTATATGTACATCAAGTCTCTCAAGTATAACAGACACATGCAAAAATATTCACTACAATGATTCTCTGTTATCCAGGTCAATAGCACAGTTTAAATCATCAGTCCTCAAGCTAGTGTACTCTATTCCCATGGGTATCTGAGCAGGAAAATTTTAAGAGAATAAATGTCCAGATCCTCAACTTCCATATGTAATCTTTCCTAACACTGATCTGTCTGAGTTGGTTCTCCTTTCCCACTCTTTCATAATTATCCTTCTCCCACATTATAAAAGAATGTCACATTTCTCTCTTATCCCAACCTTTATTATGGTACAATGCCAAGGCTATAAAAAACGTCAGAGTGCCAAACGAAGGGACTATTTGAAAATGTGTAACTTTGAGGGAGAGCCCCAAAAAACAAATCAAAGAGAGCTTCTGTAAGAAATCAATATTGAAAGGAGTGGCATCTTAATTCATCCAGGTGACAAACTCATGGCAAGACTACTTGCATTATATCTATTAGAATTATAATTCAAAAGTGAAATAGTTATCACAGGGTCATATATTAACATATTTTAATTGAGAAAGAAGTTAGGCAATTTCTAACAGAAAGTAAATATGATTTGGCTGATTATGTTGACAGTGATAACTGGCTATGCAAAATAGATTGTATGGTAGACATTTTCTATAAATTATATGAGCTAAATTTGCAGTGCCAAAGTTTTGAAAGAGACATAAACAATATTTGCATATTATATACATGTATATATTTTAGAAATTAGATTCTTTACAATTTTTTAATCTTAAAAAATTTTTATATATTAACTTTAAAATAAGTGAAGAGTTATATAATTGTTCAAAATTCTTTTAAGTATACAACTTTTTTTTATTTCAGCATATTATGGCGGTACAGATGTATGTTGCCCTTGCTCCCCCTCTCCCCTTAAGTATACAATTTTAAGAGTTTAAGACTACTGCTCTAAATAATTATTTTTCAGTGGTACCCTGCCCTGTCTTCTACATCAGAATCATCTGAGGAGGTTATAAAACTATAAGTCAGAGGTCTTATCCTCCGAAGATTCTGATTCAATAGGCTGGGGTGGGGTCCAGGAACTGGATTTTTAACAAGATTCCCAGGTAGTTATTTATACACATTATAATTTAGGAACCCCTGGCTCTGAATATAGAGTCACCAGATCTACATTTATTGTTTACCCCTAATTCAATATAAAAATTTGCACAAATTTTCCCTTCTCTCTGAGCCTCAGTTTCCTTTTCTGTTAAGTATAAAATGGGAGAAGGGGGTTGGGAGGAGGGGGAATGTTGGTGTTAGACGTGGTAATCTCAGTGTCTCTTACACGCTTTGATTCTCATTTCTTCCTTCCAGCAACAGGAAAATGGGCTCTCAAAGTCTGTTTCAAAGAAAAAAGGTAGACACAGAGAGGAAAAGAATGTGGAACTTCTGGAGCGGAATTTGGAGTCATGCCAAGAAGAGTTTCTGGAGCCCCTAAATGGGCTCAGTCCTGGACTCTGTGCCATGGAAGAGACTGGAAGAAACCCCTGGAGCTGATATTCAGGGTATGGGACTAATATGGGAGTCCCAAGCTTACTTACATGGGGAAAAGAAAAAAAAGAACAAACTTAGCTGAAGTAGAGATCAAATAAAAGTTATGAAACCTGCCATGCCTGCCTCACATGGTTGTTGTGTAAATCAAATAAGAATCCAGCTAATTCCTCACGTGAGTGTAAAATTGCTTTAGAGGACATTCACTCACCTGATCCTCATAGCTACCTTTGCAGTAGGTAGAGCAAGTATTACTATCCCCATCTTAAAGATACAAGAAATCTGGCTGGTCAAGGTAGCTCACACCTATAATCCCAGGGTTATAGGGAGGCCCAGGCAGGAGGACTGCTTTATGCCAGGAATTTGAAACCAGCCTGGGCAACATCCCAAGACCTTGTCTCTACAAAGAATTCTTTTAAAAGTTAGCTAGGCATGGTGGCATGCATCTGTAGTCCTAGCTAGCTACTTGGGAGGCTGAGCCCAGGAGTTCGAGGCTGCAGTGAGCTATGATTGCACCACTGCACTACAGCTCGGGCAACAAAACAAGACCTTGTATCTAAAAATAATAAAATGATACAAGAAATCCAGAGGAAGTAGCTTGCCAAGGCTACATACAGGGTTAAGGGCAAATCCGTAACTAGGTCCCAGGTTTCTGACTTCCAGGCTAGTGTTTGTTCCACTGTACCAATATAGAGTGTTTGCAAATGAACATGGAGAAGCCTCTCTCCTAAGAATCTCTAGAAGCACTGTAAGAGACTGAGGAAACTCCCATCCACTTTGAGCTTTATCCTGTAGCCAAGACCATACTCACCATGATCTCTTCAACACCCTAACGACTTCCTGAAAGACCCAAAACCTCAGGCAAGGGGGCCCTCATATTTCCACCTTCACAGTCCTTGGCAATGTCAGGTGTCACAGGACCACTGTACATCTATTGTCTCCTGGAGACATGTCTCCCACCTCCCCACCCTCTCCTTGGAAATAAGGAAAAGCACATTGTTCCTAACATTTCATTCCTAAATAAAATTGTAGCTCACATGCAAAAATCTTGCCCCCATTAGATTATGAGTTCCATAAAGACAAGGACCAGTTATAGCTTGTTTATTGCTATATCCTAAACACCTAGTACAGTGCCTTTGGCACATAACTAACTATAAATCCCTATAAAATTAAAAACCTGCTGCTTAAAGCTAGTGGATTATCTATGGAGCATGGCTATCCAGACAAATAAAATTAGATTACTGTCAGTTTGTTCCATGTCATGTGAAAACAAGTAAGTAGATTTTCACCAAATCTGGATGTCACATTTAGGATTCTCTAACTTAATATATGCGGTAGTTTGGAGAATACTTCAAATAGACAGTCGCATTCAAGAGCAGCTGAAACTAAAGTTAAACAAGAGGCCTCTGTGACTGCTCATTTGGATAGATTTCCATGTATTAAAATATCATGGTCAAAAAGAGACACTGGTTTCAAAAATGAGTCTCTAGTCAAAAAAATCACACTCAGAAATGTAGATGTTGATATGTTATAGAGATATTTCCTGCATGGGCAACTCTATGTAATATATTCCAGGGTGAATAGGTTCAGAGAATTCTCCCTGCTAGTAAAACCATAAGGCTTTTAATAAGTAGACCAGACCTCAGAATCCTAGGTGAGAGCTGTTCTCAAAGCCTCACATCCCAAAAGATGTAACAGGTAATGTCTAAGGCCCTCTTGGACCTGAGGTTCTGTAATATTCTCTGATTTAAAATTCCAAGCTCCCTAATGCCTAATGCTAACACACTGACTGCCACACTAGAAAAAAATTTTTTTTCGTTGGGACCACGGTGTTTTATTACGAAAATAGAATAAAAACTTTGAAAACAAAACAATTCCAATTTAATGAAAAATTTGTTATTTCTTATTGTTTTCTGTGTGTGAGTCATATGCAACTTGAAAAATAGTTCTTCCAGGTCCCAAGGTGAAGAGACGTGTGAGTTATATATGCTTCACGAGGCCCTGGGCTTAAAACTAGTATGAGTGAAATACAATTCACATGACAGTTAATGTGTTAAAGTTCATACTGCTCAGCCCTGTGTCCTTGGTCCCTCCAGGGTCTGGCCCTATCTTAACTGATCAACTTCAGCTGTACTCTTGCTTTAGGCCCACATTTAGTTTCAGCTGAAGTTTTGAAATCTTAGCTTTGAAACTAAATAGTTTTGAAACTGTTTTGTAGTTTCAAAAATAGCTTTACTTTGTAAAATTTAAAATTGGCAATCTTTGGGTCCCAGGATAATTCCACTATCTTTTTCTTTTTTAACTCAAAATACTCCAAACTAGAAAGAATAGTCCTTTTAAAAGATAGGAAGTCCATAAGAGAATAAAAATTAATATAAGAAAAAAATAATCAATCACTGGTATAAAATAAAATAGCAACCAATTCAGTTTAGTCTTTAGGCTATGTTCTGTCGGCTGCAATACTGAAAAGGCCCCAGAATGTCAAGGCCATGAAAGTCAAGTAAAGACTGAAGGACTATTCTAGTTTGAAGGAGACTAAAATGACACAACTATATATCATGTGTGATTCTTCTGCTGGATCCTTTTGCTATAAAGGACATTACTGGGACAACTGGCAAAACTTCAGTGGAGTCTGAGGATTAGATGGTAGTGGCATACGAATTTTTTTTTTTTTTTAAGGCTAGTCAAGTGAAGCAGTGGGAGTGGAGAAGGAACAAAGGAGTCTGTAACTGGTTGTGATCAATTAGTTGTAAACACCACTGCACTTGGACCAGCCAGTATATGAATACCGATTCCCTTATTTTGATAGTTATATTATGGTTATACAAAAGAAAGTCCTTGTTTGTTAGAAATACACACTGAAGTATTCAGAGGTCTACCTATTACTCTCAAATGGTACAGAAGAAAAGTTATTTGTATTATATTTGAAACTTTTCTATAAATTTGAGAATGTTTCAAATTTTTAAAAAATTATAATATATAGCTTTTTTCAGCGGCAGTGAAGTATTGGGGCTGCAGAATTGCAACTTGCCAATGGACCTGGTCAGTTTTGGTTATGTAGTCCTTGTGACAGAAGCATTTTGGGATATACATAGAAAGGTGGTGTTCCATCTTTGATTGCTGGTCTTTTTGCTGGATTTTTGGCTGGGTATGGAGCTTATCATGTCTCCAATGACAAATGAGACATAAAAGTTTCACTGTTTACAGCTTTTTTCCTGGCCACCATGATATGGGCTTAAGATTTAAGAGTTTTAAGAAAATAATACCTGCTACTCTGGTTGCAGGTTCAAGCCTCATGATGATCCTGAAACTTGTCTTATTGTGGCTCTGAGCATCCACAGGAACTAAAAACTAAGTTTATGTCATCCTACTGTAATAGGCAGAGCATATTCTTTGTATTTAAAAGATAATTTTCAACATGGAATATTAAGTCTTATTTTATGTTAGAAACAAAAGTAGCCAGCCTGAGCAAGAGCGAGACCCCGTCTCTACTAAAAAAATAGAAACAAATGATCTGGACAACTAAAAATATATATATAAAAAAAAAATTAGCCGGGCATGGTGGCGCATGCCTGTAGTCCCAGCTACTCAGGAGGCTGAGGCAGAAGGATCGCTTGAGCCCAGGAGTCTGAGGTTGCTGTGAGCTAGGCCAATGCCACGGCACTCTAGCCCAGGCAAAAAAAAAAAAAAAAAAAAGAAACAAAAGTAGCTCTGTCAACTCTAATATGAACACTAGCTTGAAGTGTTTCTTTAAAACAGACTTTAACTGCTTTCTAATTGTCAAGCACTGTTTTCATCAAAGGGGTTTAATGAATCACAATATGCTCTTCCATTTGCTGCGTCTATTTTAATACGAGGTACTTTTTGACAATTGTAAATATTCAAATCTCAAGTTTATATATATATATATTATATATATATATATATATATATATATAATATATATATATATTTGGAGACAGAGTCTCCCTCTGCTACCCAGGCTAGAGTGCCATGGTGTCAGCCTAGCTCACAGCAACCTCAAACTGCTGGGTTCAAGCAAACCTTCTGCTTCAGCCTCCCAAGTAGCTGGGACTACAGGCATGCACCACAATGCCCAGCTAATTTTTTCTATATATTTTAGTTGTCCAGCTAATTTCTTTCTATTTTTAGCAGAGACGGGGGTCTCACTCTTGCTCAGGCTGGTCTCGAACTCCTGACCTCAAGCGATCCACCCGCCTCGGCCTCCCAGAGTGCTAGGATTACAGGCGTGAGCCACAGTGCCTGGCCTTCAAGTCTCAAGTAAGTTTAAACTACAACTTATCAGATAAAGGAATCCCTTTAACTTCACAGAATGCTAATGTATCTACTTGTCATCTGCGTCATATTAAAAATTATTATAAACTGTATTTTTTCCATTTTAATTATATTGCTGCCAGTGTTATTTTTGTCCTTTAAAAAAATTTTATTCTCTGCATACTCCTAACAGAATGTATTCAGTATTCAAATAAAAGATATTTTGTTTTTTAAAAATTATAATATATACTGTATGTTATTACTTGTAAAGTATAATTATAAATATAATTTAAAAATCATAAAATAAAATATAAACTAAGGAGGGCTCATATATAGGACTACAAATATTTAAATGTTATTCTGTAGGTAAAGAAAAGTCAGAGAGGCTTCTAGGCAAAAGGCCCTTCCTCCACTTCAAAACTTTTTATCTACTTAAAATCCCAAGCCATGGAGAAATGGAAATGGGCAAGCTTTGCCAGAGTGGCCACCTCGCAATCAATGTCTACTGCTTGCCAAATCACAAAAGAAAGTGAGAAGCTAGTCCTTATTTTCACAAGCTTAAAATCTTTGATTGAAGAGATCTAAACCACCCACCAAAGGCCAATCTTGGAAAATAGTGATCAGGGAGAACAAGAAAATGCAAGAGGAGGAAATCACCAAAGGGATACAAAAAGAGATAACTTAAGTGTAGTCAATCATAAAACACTTCCTAGAAGCAGTATATTTTGAGCAAATTTTGAGAAAAAGGGCTAAGTGTTCATCAGAGGAATAAAGGGCATTTTGGAAGGGATAGAACAGTCACACGTACCTGCCAGTCTCAAGTCCCTCTACTGACAAACATGATATGTGTGATACGTGTGAGTATTAGCACCACCTCATAAAAATAAGTCTTCTCAATGTGTTTTCTTATATTTCATCTCAGCTAATCCCTGTAGCAATCTTTTGAGTTTGGCAGAATAAGATTTGATATTCCCATTTGAAAGGTAAGAAAACTGAGGCTTAGAAGGATATCACTTGCCAAAGGTCACAAGCAACCAGGACCTTTGCCTATACATCCTCAGCCTAGGCTTTTTATTCCTTTCTTTTTTTTTTTTTTTTTTTTGAGACAGAGTCTCACTCCGTTGCCCTGGCTAGAATGCCGTGGCGTCAGCCTAGTTTGGGCTCAAGCAATCCTCCTGCCTCAGCCTCCCAAGTAGCTGGGACTACAGGCATGTGCCACCATGCCTGGCTCATTATTTCTATTTAGTAGAGACAGGGTCTCACTCTTGCTTAGGCTGGTCTTAAACTTCTGAGCTCAAGCAATCCTCCCACCTCTGCCTCCCAGAGTGCTAGGATTACAGGTGTTAGCCACCATACCCGGCCTGCATTTTAATGTCTTTAGCCTTATAAACTGCAGTCAAAATGTTCAAAACTGGCCCTAAACCCTCTAAGTAAACTGCTGGCTAGACAGGTAACAAGTTGTCAAAAAAAGCTAAGGCTGTGTAAGTAGAAGCGTAGCGTCTGGAACAAGGAATGTAAGTGTTGTCCTGTCTAGAACAAATTATAACTGCTATGAGACTTTGGCCAAGTCATTTCCACTCTCTGAACCTCAAGTTCTTCATCTGTCAAGTATCGTGAACCATACCCAGGTTCAAAAAAACAAGGGACAAATATACAAAATAGCACAAGGAAGACACAGTTTATTATCATAATAAACAGAAAAATCTTAGGTATTATGAGAGATTGTAAACTAAGAGGTAGAGTGTGGCTGTCAATGAGGCTAATGTATGCTTAAATATGTAAAGTCAAAGAATGGTAATAGTACCCTACGGTACTTTGGTGGACCATAGCTGGAATACTAAATGAGAGATATTGGCCAACTAGAGTATGTCCACAGGAGACTGACATGGATGATAAAGAGGTTGTTTAGGAAACCACATTATATGAGGAACCTGAGAATGTGGATTCTGTATTACTCATCCACAAAACAAGAACACTGGACTAGATTGGGGCTTTTCAAAATGAGTTTTGCAAATCCCTAGAGGTTCCACACACACATCTCACAGGGACCATAGTGACAGGGTGGACAAGTCCACAGAATGTGGCTCTGGGCCTCTCATCCATGCTTCAACCAGATCAGCTCTGCTCTTACCAGTTTTAGGTATGGGGCTTTAGCATAATGATAAAAACAGCTAACACGCTGCCAAGCACTAAGCCTTTTACACAGATTATTCCAATTATTCCTCAAAACAACCTATGTCATAGGAACTATTATAAATCCCATTTTACAGGTGGGAAAACTAAGGTTTTAAAAAGATGAAGTAACTTGCCCAACTAGTAAGTGCTACATTAGGGAGAGAATCAGAATGATCCAGAATCAGAATGATAACTTATGGGGATTGGTTGGGGGAGGATATACTGGGACCACAATTCTTGCTTTGTATGGGAAATGGGCCAAAAGACCTCTAAGGACTGGAACTGACAGTCTTGAATTCTCAGACAGGTTCAAGGTGTCAGACATTGGGGATGATTACCAGTGCCCAATCTCTCCCAAACCAAATCCAGGAAACAAGGGAAGGCCCACCCTCAACCCCAGGCCTTCTGGATTTACTGTTATAAAGGTGAGCCTACCCTAAGGCAAAAACCCATGCTCCCACCTGACCACCTACTATCCTCAAAGGAGAGGCAACCAGTACTGGGTTCCTTCTCTTTCCCTAACCTCTCTCAGCTGCCTGTCAGTGCAGTTTCCTACATTTATGACAGAAATTCTGAAGGTCAGTGCCAGAAGTAACTTAAGGAAGTCTCTTGTCCACCCCTGACAGTTTATAAGCGGAAAAAAGAAGGCTCAGAAAAGGGCATTAACTAAAGCTATTCTTTTCATTAAATGTTTACTGAACACACCACTATAAGAAGTTGGCCCAGACGGGTATATGCATACACAAAGAGTGCAATGCACACCATCCAGGGGATGGACACGCTTGAGGCTCGGACTTGCAGGGGAGTGGGGGCAAGGGCAACATATGTAACCTAAACATCTGTACCCCCATAATATGCTAAAATTAAAAAAAAACTAGAACATGAGGCTTTATAGGGTTAAATCATTTTCTAAATGTCTTCACAAATTTTAGGGCTTGTTTCTCACTATAATATTCCATGGAAACTAATTCCTTAGATTGTAAGCTTTATATAGGCAGAAGCTGTGTGTGTTTGACTCGGTGTGTACATAGTACCTAGCTCTGTGCCTGCAGCTCAGTAGCTATTTGTTGACTATGCATGTAAAAGCCACAGCTTCAGGAAATGACCCGTTTCATACTTGCCAATTAAACAGTATAAGATAAAAAAAAAAAAAAGAAGTTGGCCCAGACAAAAACTCAGGTAGCTGATATAGAGCTCGGAACAGGGAAACAGGCCTCAAGACATAGTCTTCAGAGCAATGCATTTATTATTCACATGCTACCTACTTCCAAAAAAGTGACTTGGAAAGCACAGCTTAATTGTTCATTTTCACCACTTTAGGGAGGGGTTCTATAAAGTGTCAAGTGTCATGAAAGTCAGGGAGAAGTGAGAGAAGATTAAAAATCCACCTTAAACATGAAATCCTCCAGTTCTCCTCCACAATCTGCTCATCCAATTCAAGTAGAGAAAAACTGTTCCCAGCAACAGGTATTTCCCACATATCTCCCATTAGCTTCAAGTATTTATGCTACCAGCCACAAACTACCCCTAGGCAAGGAAAGCAGATTCCTTCTTCAGCCCCTTTACCCCAAAGCTTCTAAAATCCTATTTCTTACCATCTCAACAGAAACTCAGCCTGCCTACTGAGTCACCACAGGCAAACCGTTTCAACAGAACTTCTAAAAACCTCTTCCTCTTCAGAAACAATCATAGAATACTGGAAGATCAAAGATGGAAGGCAGCTGGGCTTGGTGGTTCACACCTGTAATCCCAGAACTTTGGGAGGCTAAAAAGTAGGGGGATAGCTTGAGGCCAGTAGTTTGAGACCAGCCTGGGCAACAAAGCAAGACACCCCCCCCCTGCCACACACACACACACACACACACACACACACACACACCATCTGTACAAAAAAAAAATTTTTTAAATGAGGCAAGAGGATCACTTGAGCCCAAGAGTTGGAGGCTGCAGTGAGCTATGATCACACCAAGGCACTCCAGCCTGGGTGACACAGCAAGACCTTGTCTCTAAAAACAAAAACAAAAACCCAGAACATAAAAGGTAATAACTATAAAGAAAAAGATCAATAAAATGACTTTACTAAAATTAATAGTAAAATAAAAAGATGGAAGGGACCATGCAGAGTATCTGTAGCATATCTCCCGCCACTCCCACAAAAGAAAGGCCCAGAGAGAAGAGAATGGTCTGAAGCCATCTTCTTTCTCAAATGGTTTTCTTTACCAAGTATAATTTAATTAGTAGATACACTGTTGTGAACCCAGTGAAGACATAGATTGAGGGCAAAAAAAAATCCCTACCTCCCCATATCACTAAAGTGAACTCCAGAACATGGACCTAAATAATTTACAGAGTCCCTGGACATGAATGATAAGACAATATACTCTAGGGCTCTGGTTTTCCATGTCATCTTGACAAATCTTCTCCTTGTCAGAACATGGACTTGTCTCACCTTCCCAACCACACCCACCTTCTCAAATACACACATTCACACATACCCCAACAGGGATCTGGGGAGTTTCAAATATCATACTCTGAAATTCATACTCAGGAGCATACAGGGATCCTGAGAACAGAGCTTCTGTCCTAAGATCATTCCTAAAGTCATCTGCTTCTCAGAAACTCCAGTTACTAAAGAAGGATTGAAATATAGTGAGAACCCATGAAGAGACAGCAGTAATTTCAGCTGACGGTGAGGGTTTAGGTGGCTCAGAGATAATGATAGCCATAAGCAACCCAAAGTAAACAATGGAAGGAATCAGCTATACCAAATTTGTCAGGCTTTGGTGACTGGGGACCTCTCCTGGAACAATACAGAGATTGAGAAGGTAGTATAGATGACCAGAATATTAGCCTCAACCACTCTTTACACCCTCTCCCCATTAATTCTTTAATTAATCACCCAAATCCCCTACTATCCCCTAGTATCCCTTTAACTAGCAAGCTCCCACTCCTTCAGCTATCTCTAACACCCTCCCTGAATGACTATTCCAACACTTTGTCACTGATCATCTTCTCTCACACATACCCATAAATCCCCACTAACACTCCTACTTCCCACACTAAGGCTAAGACAGCGCAAGAGAGGTTAGAACCAAAGTCTTGCTTTGGAGGACAAATTTAGCCCTTGGATCAGATGAACGTGTGCCTTTGAAAGAGTCAGTGTTATGCAGACTAAGAAAATCCTTGACTCTTCCCCATCTCCCCACCATCTACACACCCAGTTACCCGTGCAGGTTTCTTTCCTCTAAATTACTCTAAAATTTTATCTTTCCATTCCATTCCCACCAGCAGCAACCCAGTTCAGGCATCTCTACCATGAATACCAAACTCTCAGTTCTCTGGCTTCACACTCCCATCACACTCCTACTTCCATACGTATCCAGATTAATCTTCTTAAGCTCCACTGTGACCACTATATTCCCCTGCATTAAACCCTTTCAGAGGTCTTCAAAAATAGTCAAGATCTCTCATGCCTGGACTTCATCCACTGTTGAAGACAACCTTGATTCCTCTTTCTTTCACTCCCCACATCCAATCCAAGTCAGCCAATTCCATGGGCTCTTCATTCAAAACAGATCCAGATTTTGACCCACTACTAACCACCTTCACAATGACTACTATGGTCTAAAATAACCACTATCATCTCTCACCTGGATTTCTGTAATAGCCTCCTAATTGGTTTCCCAGTTCTTACTTTTGCTCTTCTATCATCTATTCTCAACACAAAAATTAGATTCTAAACATAAGCCAAATCATTGTCACATCTACGCTTGAGGTCGTCCAGTGGTTCTCTGTTTCATCGTGAATAAAAGCCAAAGTCCACATTGGCTTTCAAGGTTCGACATGATCTAGCACCCTGCTAATCTCAATACTACTCCTTCTCTAGCTCATACTGTTTAAGCTACACTAATTTCCTATCTAGTCTTCGAGCACATCAGGCAGCAGCACATTTGCTCTTTCCTTGCTCTTTCCTCTCCCCACCCCAACTATCTGTATGGCACATTCCATCATTTCCTTCAGATCTCTACTCAAATGTCGCCTTTATCAGAAGGTTCTTCCCTTATCAGCCCCTACTCTGCATTATCATTCCCTTTTTCCTTACTCTGCTCTGTATTTTTCTACAGCACTTATTGCTACCTGTCATATAGTTATCGGTTTATTTTTTATTATTGTCTGTCTCCTCAAGCTGGATTACAACCTCCATGGGGGCAGGAACTTTGTTTTGTTCAGAATAGTGCCTGGCACATAGTAAGTTCTCAGTAAGTATTTATTGAAAGAATAAATTGTTCCCTGCAAAAACCTTTTACTCCAAACAGACTTGGTCTTCTCACTGTCCCAATATAACAATAATGGTGGCTAATATTAAGTGCTTTCTATGTGCCAGGAACTTGACATGTGGGTTTGTTATCCTATTCAATACTACTCAATTGACAACTCCATGAGATAAAAGCTACTTTTATCCACATATTACAGTTGAGAAAACTGAGGCTCAAAGAGGTTAAGTAACTTGTCCAAGATCAGACAGCTAGTTACTGGCAGAAATAGGACTCAGACTAGGTTAGTCTGACACCAAAACCCATTCTCCTCTTAATCTTTACGTTATCCTGCCTCCTTATAATGCTTTTTCCTTTGTGTGAACTATTTGTATAAGTGGCTCTTTGTACTTTGGCCCATAACTGCTTTCAGACTGTTTTATATAGGCCTATTCAGTCTTCCCAAATAGAATACAAACTCCATGAGACCAGGATCTGGGACATTTAAACCTGATAGCACATTTTATCTAATATTTTTAAGCAAATTAATTTTAAGTTAATTTGACTAATATGGCTAATTTCTCTTCTCATCTGTCACAGCCAAGTGTTGGACTACTAGAATAATGAGGTAATATCATGTGAAAAAAAGAATAGTTGACTATGAGTGAGAATATCTGGAGATTAGTCTCAGTTCTGTCTTCAAACAGGTATATGACCCTTAGGCGAATCACTTATCTTCTTTGGCCCTTAATCTACTGATTACATAAAAAGAGTTGGCCTACCTAGATGGACTCTAACAGTTGCTTCAAGTTCTAAAAATACTATTATTCCATGAACATCTGCAATGTGTCAAGACAAAAGTAAAAGGCCAAATTCTTCCTTAATATGGTTCTATTTTGGCTAATTGGAGTACTTTCCTAAGAGCATCATTTCCTTTGTGGATTATATCAGTGTATATATAATGCACGTCCCAAAACAAGGAATAAACTACAAATATGGCTTGCTAATGCCACTATAGCTATCTAAATGACACAGTTTAAGTCAAGAAGAAAGTCATATATGGCTCTATAAGAAGTATTAATATTAATATATCGACTGGAGCAAATCACTAAAAAGATGTCATTTTTTTAAAACAGTAATACAAATTAGAGCAAAAAGAAAGTAGGCTCCAAGAGGAGGGACTTTGGGGGAAAAAAGAGGACTTAGAATAAACTGTATGATAAAGAGTTTGGAAAAATTAAGTATATGATAAAGGCTTAAATAGTATTAAAAAATGGTAAGCAATTATTAACTTCAGAGAAAACAAAAATCTGTACGTTCTTTGGAAACACTGATCTAGTCTACTCCCTTCATTTTACAAATGGAGAAAGGGAGGCTCTCCAGAGGTTGTTCAGGTAAAGGGTGATAGGTGAACTAGTGTCTCAAGAAAGAAAATGCCTCAGGATTCTGGAGCAATCTCCAGTGATTGAAAACTCTGGCCTGTATATTCTCAGTCTTTCCTCAGGCACCCGAGTTTCAAACCAGGGAACAAATTCAGACACAGCATCTCCTTTGAAGATCTTTAACGGTTTTCTGATCCTTAAAGAGTCTAGGAGGTGGGCTCAAGTGTCAGCTGAGCTCAACTATAAAGCACTAGAGCAGGAGCTAAAAAGAGTCTCAACAGATATAACAGTGAGTGGCAAAGTGACCTCCAGTGAAGCAATGGTAATGTGATAATAAAGCACTCACATTTGTATGTTTCCCAATAAATAAATAAATGTTTTTACAACATTATCTCATTTAATTCTTATAAAAATCTAGTGAGAAAGACAAGAGTAAAATCATTATCCCCATTTTATGGAAGAGGAAACTGATTCTGAGACTGTTAAATGCCTTGCTTGTGGTTACACACAAAGTTAATAGCAGAGTTGGAATGAGAACCTAAGTTTCCTGTCTCTGAGCTTAGGACTCATCTTAATATTTTACACAAACTGGACAAATGTTGAGTGAGTTCCAATTTAATTCTTCCATGAAGCATACAACCTGCCCCTATCGGCTAGCTTAAAAAATAGACCAGTTCTCAGAGTGCTCATAGGTGGTAGCAGAAGCAACACCCCAATTACTGGAATTGCAAGGTCCTATTCGGATTCACTATAGTAATACCTCCTAGAGAGCTAAGTTGCTGGGGGAGGGGGATCTTAGAAAGTTCCCTCTGGGGAGGCCACATGGCCTAGTGACATAAGCAATGAGTCGGATAGTCTTGAGTTTGAATCCTGTCTCTACCACTCACTCACTCTATGACCTTATTCACTACATAATCCTTCTATGCTTCATTTATTCACCTATAAAATGGAACTAAGAATACCTATTTTGCAAAGCTGTTGAGAGGCCAAGGTAAGGAATTAAAGGGGTAGTATGTATCATGCTTAAGAGTGTAAGCTTTGTATTACATTGCCTGGGTTTGAATCTCAGCCCTGCTTCTTGCTAGCTTTTGACTTAAGATAAGTCACTTAACTTCTGGGAAATTCAGTTTTCATACATGTAAAATGAGGAAAACAAATAGTGCTTTTGTAGTTGTAAGCATCAAAGGAGATAACCCAATAAAAGGTAATGATAATGGTGATGGCAGTGAAGAACCCAATACCTATTTTCCTCCCAAAGCAAGAATAAGAAGGAAAGCTGCTCAGTTCTATTCTCTTCCATTTATCCACATCCCTTCTTCCTCTCCAACCACAAGCCAAGCAGTCAGGATGCTTAGCTTTGAATGTCAACTCTCTCACATACTACTTATGTCATCTAAGGGAAGTCATTTAACTTCATTGAGTTATTTTTCCTCATCTGAGACATTAAGTTAATGATACTTTGCTTACACTACTGGCTTGTTGTAAGCATCAAATGAGTTAATGGATTTTAAAGTATTTTGTGAACTGTGAAATACTATATAAATATGAGAGATGATTCCTTTTATCTGTCACAAGTATAAGATAGATATTTTTACCAGTAAAAAGCAACTTTATCTCCAAGTTTTTTCTCATAGACATTTCGATCCAGTACATTGTAGCAGACGTTGGTAGTTGCTCCTTTCATCCACTCAATGAAGATTTTCCCTTTAGTCACATCAAAGTTGTACTGGAGGAACGGGCCAGGGCATGGAGTCTTCCAGTAAAATTCCTTGGCAATGTCTCCCCAAAACTCTGCAACAGAAAGGGAAGCCCCAATATCACTAAGCTTCTCAGACATATTTATCATCAGATGGCTTATCATTCTATGCACAAGACTAAGTCACAACTTCCCTACCACCTGGGTCCCTCCTTTACCTCATCTTATCATCTACCACTCTCCTAAACCATCTTCTATTCCTATGGACTGAATCTTGACTGAAATTCATCCTTCTGTCCTCAAAACTGCCTATCCATTTTTCACCACCTATTCAAATCGTAGCCACCCAGCACCTAACACGATGCCAAGCACGTAGCACGCAATCGGTAATTTTTAAATGAAGTAATTAGTGAAAGGAAGAAATTATTTACTCACAGAGCTTCACATGACCCTTTCTTTCTTAATTTGTTCATCCTCTCTCAGCAATTATTTGAGCATCTCCTTCTCCTACCTCTACTTGCACAAGTGTTACTCATTATATGCCAGCTATTGCTTTAAGATTTTTATATGTATTAGCTCATCTAGTCCTTACTACAACCCTAGGAGGGAGGCTTTTCCCATTTCATGAATTTGAAAATTAAGGCTCAGAGAGGTTAAATAACTTGTCCAAGGTTACACAGTTGCTAAGTCAAAATTTATACTTCCCTGAGAAAGACATTTTTGCTAAAATCTGAAAGATGATTAGGAGTTTTTTTCTACTCCCTTACCAGGGTACTATGGGATGAGAGGGAACAAGGGTATATGTTAAGAGGAACTCACTAAGGCTGAAACACTAAGAGAAAGAATAGCAGGAATTGATGCATAATCTGGGCAGATCATGCAATTCTTGGGTGCATGATAAGGAATTTGATATTTATCTCAAGAGCAATGGAAATCCATTGAAGGGTTTTAAGCAAGAGTGACATGATCAGATTTACATTCTTAAAATATTTGCCTGGCTCCTCTGGAGAAAATATACTCAACAGGTAAAATATTTGAATGCAGAGAATTTAGGATATTCTGAGTACTGGATTAAGAGTCGGAGGAGAGAGAGACACTTAGAATCAGAACAATGGAAGAAACCTTAGAGATTATCACCCCCTCATTTCATTTCATACAAAACCAAATTCATAGAGGGTAAGGGATTTGTTCAAAGTTACATGATTTAGAGTTTATACAATTTAGTTGGAGAGATAAGACTAACACATGAAATATTTTTAATGTACAAGACAGAATATAATTGAAAGCTAAATCACATGGTGCACAACCTTGTGATACATTAATGAAAACCAAATTAAATCAATCCCAAAGTGCCATTATATACCTATAAATCTAGCGAAGATTTGAAAAAATGATTAAACCCAATGTCTGGCATGGTCCTAAGAAAGCAGATACTATAACACAATAATGGCATTGAAAAAAATTGGCACAATCTTATTGGACAGCAGAGCAATGCCTGGCAAGAGCCACAAAACATTTTATACCCTTTTATCTGCTAACTCAGCTTTGGGGAGTATACTCCAAGAAATAATCCCAAAGGAAAAAAAATGATTACTAAAAAGATGATTACGGCAACGCTATTTATAATAGTGAAATTAGAGGCAATCCAAAAGCCCAACAATACCAAACTGATAAAAACTAGTAATTCAAGTAGTAATACAATGGAATACTAAATAGCCATTCAAGAGAAAGCAAATAGGAACTGGTATTTAGTGAATGCCATTCATGTATCAGGGACTGGACCAATCTCATTTAATCTTTATGATATTATGGTCCTATAAAGTATGCTTTAGTTATCCCAGTTTTATAGATGAGGAAACTGAAGCTCAGGAAGTAAAGGAAACTCTCTCAGGGACCAAACAGCTAGTCCAAATATTCAATTATATTTAAATATATTCAAATACCAGAATACAAATATTCAAAAATATTTTTAAGTGATGATAGTAGGCACATATTATATAAAACCATTTATGAACCAAATTTATGTCTATCAACAAGGAATGAAGAAAACTGAGTTTTATGCTCACTTAGTTTTTTTTTTTTTGGTGGAGGTGTGTGTGTGTGTCTGTGTGTGTCTACATGTGCGTGTGGCAGGATCTGGTTGTTTTGTTGCTATAAATTCTAGTACTGAAGAAGTTCAGAAGAGGAAAAAGATGAGTATGAATTGAGGTGATCAAGGAATGCTCTGTGGAATTGGTGGAGTTTGACTAGGTAGAGAGGAGCAGAAGGAAATGGCAAAGGCAAGAAGGTGGGAACAGGTGTGTATCCAGGATAACAAAGAAAATGACCTGTCTAGAATGATGGGTGTGGTAGTGAGCAGTGTGAGATAAGGATGGAGAGGTGGGGTGGGGCTAGATTATCCAGAGGACTTGAAAGAAAAGCAGAATTTTAATATGAAACTTCAGGAAACAGGGAGCTATTGCAAGTTTTTGCAGTGACATATGAAAGTACTATTTCCATAATATCAATCTAAAGGTGTTTAGATAAATCTACTGGAGAGATTGAAGGTGGTGGGACTAGGAAAGAGAGAATAAATTAGGAGGCTACTCCCTTGATTTAAAAGGATCTCTGAGAATTGAAAAAAAAGATAAATTGAAGAAAAGGGAATTGAATGAAAAGAAAAGCCTACCTCCTTGATTTAAAAGGATCTCTGGGAATTGAAAAAGACATTTTAAGGGAGTATTCGACAGAATTTGGTGAAAAGCGTACTGTAAGGTCAGGGAAACGGAATAGCATTGCTATTATGATATAGACTCTACAGTCAAGACTGCCTTACAGTGGCGCGGTGGCTCATGCCTGTAATCCTAGCACTCTGGGAAGCCGAGGCAGGAGGATTGCTTGAGCCCAGGAGTTTGAGGTTGCAGTGAGCTAGGATGATACCACTGTATGCTAGCTGGGGCGACAGAGCAGCGACACCCTGTCTCAAAAAAAAAAAGACTGCCTTGGTTCAAAATTCCAACTCCAACTCCCCCACTTTACACTTGATTCAATCTTGTCTTGCATTATTCAGTAACTACTTTGTCCATGTTATTATTATCAAACTAACCACCATTTATTGACTGTCTACTGTGCATCAAGCACTTTATAGTGCACACTTTACTTATTACACACTTTAGTCCTCATATAAACCGATGAGGCAAGTATTGTTATTCCTATCTTACAGATGAAGAAAAGGAATCTCAGACATGTTTAACACATTGACTGCCACACTAGAAAAAAATTTTTTTCCTTGGAGCCACAGTGTTTTATTACAAAAATCAAATACAAACTTCGAAAGCAAAACGATCCTTTCTAATTTAATGAAAAATGTGTTATTTCTTATTGTTTTCTGTGCGTGAGTTATATGCAACTTGAAAAATAGTTCACAGGACTCCCAAGGTAAAGAGATATGTGAGTTACATACGCTTCACGAGGCCCCAGGCTCAAAACTAGAGTGAGTTAAATAGAACTCACGTGGCAGTTAATGCGTTAAAAATCTGCCTAAAGCCGGCCGAGGTGGCTCACGCCTGTAATCCTAGCACTCTGGGAGGCCGAGGCGGGCGGATTGTTTGAGCTCAGGAGTTCGAGACCAGCCTGAGCAAGAGCGTAGACCCCCGTCTCTACTAAAAATTGAAAGAAATTAATCGGACAACTAAAAATATATAGAAAAAATTAGCCAGGCATGGTGGCGCATGCCTGTAATCCCAGCTACTTGGGAGGCTGAGGCAGAAGGATCGCTTGAGCCCAGGAGTTTGAGGTTGCTGTGAGCTAGGCTGACACCACGGCACTCTAGCCCGGGCAACACAGCCAGACTCTATCTCATGAAAAAAAAAAAAAAAAAAAAAATCTGCCTAAGACCCCACAGTAAATACGTTGCAAAACTAGGGTTTAAATCTAAGTTTTTCTGGGTTTGATTTGCAGCCCATGCTTGTCCCACAACCAAACCTCATGCTGCCTTCCAAATGGGGTGCAGTTTTGACTCCTTACCCAGACTGAGAGCAAAGGCAGAGAATTTTCCTCACGCATTTTTAAAGACATGGAACCATTTATCAAATCTCTGATTTATTATAATCCCAGCCTGTTTTTTTTTTTAACTTGACATTTTAGTGACTGGTTCAGTCTTATACTGGGTAATTTCCGTTGGGATTTTTAATATATTAAAAATAAATCTGGGGCCGGGCGCGGTGGCTCACGCCTGTAATTCTAGCTCTCTGGGAGGCCGAGGAGGGCGGATCGTTCTGAGCTCAGGAGTTCGAGACCAGCCTGAGCAAGAGCAAGACCCCATCTCTACCAAAAATAGAAAGAAATTAATTGGACAGCTAAAAATATATATAGAAAAAATTAGCCGGGCATGGTGGCACATGCCTGTAGTCCCAGCTACTTGGGAGGCTGAGACAGTAGGATTGCTCAAGCCCAGGAGTTTGAGGTTGCTGTGAGCTAGGCTGAAGCCATGGCACTCGCCCCAGGCAAGAGAGTGAGACTCTGTCTCAAAAATAAATAAATAAATAAATAAATAAATCTGGGACCTCATTACTAATTTTGAGGGTCCCAAGATGGGAACTAGACCCGTTATTGCCCCTCGACAGTTCACAGGTTAAAGGTCTCAGGAGGCAGTGGCTGCGCTCATGTCAAAGGGGGGCAAAGAAAGTTCTACTCCTCCCCTCAAGGCGTCCCCTCTCCCCGTAGAGCCCCTCTTTTCGTCTCAGGAACTCCCCTTCTCGTGAAACTTTCACTCTCTTCACTGATTCCCCCAGTCTCCAGGAACCTCACTTCCGTCAGGGAACCCCGTATCTCCTCACAGAATCATCTCCTTGCAAAACCCTTCCTCTCCTCACGGACCCCCCCCCCAAGTCTCCGAGGAACTCCCCAACTCCCATGGAACCCTCATCTCCTCACAAAAACGCTCCTTTTCTTCATAGAACCCCATCTCCTCCCGGGATCCCTTTTCCTTCTCCTCAAAGAACTGCAATTCTTCACTCACAGAACCTCTGTTTCCTCATGGACGCCTCAACTTCCCAAAGGAGCCCCCAGTTCTCCCGGGAAACGCCCGCTCCTCTGCTCACTGACGCCCCCCTGGCCCGTCCGGGCCGGGCCTCACCCCTCGGCTCCTCCACAGAGCGCCGGTGCAGCTCGCGGTAGCGCTGCAGCGAGGGGACGTGCGCGGAGCGGCTGACCTCAGGCGGCGGAGACCAACTCCGCGCCCGGCCTCCGGCTCCAGCTTCCTCCTGGCCCCTGCTCCCGCTGCCGCTCCGGCCACGCTCTTCGGGAAGCCCCATCGCGTCAAGTTTCGAGCACCGTCGCCGCCTTTGCGGTCGCCACGGCTGCCCGGGCGGGGAAAACAGATCGACCTAGAGGCGGGGCCTTACTCTAGTGGGGCGGAGTGGGGCGGGGGCGGGACTTAGGCAGAGAGGTGGGCGGATTTCCCTAAGGGGCGGGGCCATAGTTCTCAAAGACAGAAATACTGCACTGATAAGTCGAAGGATAGGGGCGGAACTGACTTGCCGAAGGAGTGGAACCGTCCAGTGAAAGCAGCAGGGGCGGGGCCGGGCGTGACAGGATAGGAGAGAGGGTGGGACCATGGAATGACAGAAAGGGGCGGGGCCGGGCGTGACAGGAGAGGAGGTGGGCCCATGGAGTGATGGGGAGTAGCCGGGCTGGATGTGACCGGAGAGGAGGCAGAGCCATGGAGTGACCAGGGTGGGGTGGGGTCTTGAACTGACAGATGAGGGGTTGGGTTAGGGCGGGGCTTGAGCGGGCAAGGACTGGGCTAACGGGAGGAGTTGGGTCAGGCCCATGGCGGAGCTGCCCCGTGGTCTGATTGCACAGTCCTGTTACCCCACCGAGTTGAAAAGCAAGGTGAAGTAAGGTACCTTGCGGATGACACCCTCCCCTCCAAGGTCCTCTTCTCTGAGCAACACCCCCATTCCGTCCTCAGGAAAAAATTTTCCCACAACCCTGAGGACATAGCCCGGGGGACAGGACCGCCTCTCTGCTAACCCTGACACCAGCTCAGATTTTCTCCTGCTTTTAAGGATATGCCTTCAATCTCCTTGCCTTCATAAATCTCTGTCCAGAGCTAAAGTACAAGACTCATTAAGTAAAAACTAGGAGGTGCCTTCAGGTCTTTGATAATAAACCCAACACTTAATTGCCTAATTGGCACAAATACTAAACCCAGGAAAGGGAATGAACTTGCGCAATATCACAGAGCAAACAACCACCAAGTCAGGGCCAAACCTAAGTTCCCTGACTGCAAGTTTAGTTTTACTTCCTCATCAGGCTAAAGCTAAAGCTGGAAAAATACCAAAGTCTGTTTGAATTAGGTGGAGTCATTCACATTCTCATCTTTCCTTCCCAATCTCTTTACTTCACCAAAAGACTCCCTCTCTCCCACTTGCCACAACCTGGGCTCAATTACCTCTGGCTTCCCACTAGCCCCTCCATCCCAGAAAGAAGTCAGACAGGACCTTCCATCTCCCACCTGCACTGCCAAGAAGGGCCTACCTCACCCATCAGTTCACAGATTGGCTGTCAAGGCAGGAAGGATTCTTTTTTTTTTTTTTTCTTTGAGACAGGGTATTGCTCTGTTGCCCTGGCTAGAGTGCAGTGGTGTCATCATAACTCACTGCAACCTTAAACTCCTGGACTTAAGCAATTCTCTTGCTTCAATCTCCCAAGTAGCTGGGACTACAGGTGTGTGCCACGACATCTGGCTAATTTTTCTATTTTTAGTAGAGATGAGGTCTTGCTTTTGCTCAGGCTGGTCTCAGACTCCTGAGCTCAAGTGATCCTCCCACCTCAGGCTCCAAGAGTGCTAGCATTACAGGTGTGAGCCACCACACCCAGCTGAGGATTCTTAAATATCTAACGTCAAGAGTGATTCTAAGACCTGAAGCAGGCAGCCCCCACCTCCTGAAGCCTACACAGGACATGTAACCCCATCTAGCCCAGCCTCCCTTCCCACCTGCTCCACTGCCCTCTGCCAAGCTGACCATCAGCCCAGCACACCCTAAGCTGAAAAAAAAAAAATCTCTCCATGGTCAGACATATGATCCAGAGCCTACTCAATCCTGATCTCAGGGCTCACTTAAGGGGCACAGACCTCTTGGACTGGACATGGACTCCATTGAGGGGACAGATACTTCATCAAGGAGACATCAGCTGCACTGAAGGGACACACACTTCACTGAAGGTACATGGACTCCACTTAGGGAGCACAGATGTTACTGAGGATTCTCAGATCCCACTAAAGGGTTCTGGGCGCTGCTAATAGGATATGAATGGCATTGAAGGACACTTACCCTACAGAGGGGACATGGCTTTCCCCCTAGGAAATACAGAGGATATAGACTTTACTAAGACTTTACTACAGACATGGACCCCACTGAGAGGACACAAACCCATTGAGGGGCCTCAAACTACACTGAGGGAGTGGACTGCACTGAGGGGGCACAGACCTCATTTAGTGGGGACAGGGCCCACTGGGGGATGAGACCTCACTATGGCATAATAGGCCCTATGGAGAAGATAAAATACTGAAATGATAAGAGCCTCTCTATGGGGAGGAAGGCACACACAATGAGTATACATTCTACCTGTACATCCTCTCCACCCCACCCCCACCCCCACCACAGAAGGCCTGAATAGCCTTCTCTCTCCTTCCTATTCTCTCTCCTCGGTCCTACTCCCAAACCCTAGAGCTGGTCCTGACCCACTACTGTCTCCTCCTGTCTATAGGTGGTACTGCAGCTGCTGTGCCCATGGTAGATTTTCTGTGAGCCTGAAGTCTGGGTTGGGGAGAGAGGGGATGTGTGTCCAGGGGCTTGACCAGCCCCTGCCTCCCTTCCTGTGGACTGCACAATAGAAGTTTATACCAGAGGCCTTATAGGATAGGGAACCTCTATCATCCTTGGAGATGGGGAAATAGTGCAAATTATAGTGTGATTGGAATTCCAGAGAGTAGAGAGAGGATGGATGGGTTTGGACAGAATAAGAATCTTTGAGAGGCTGGGTGTGGTGCCTCACGCCTGTAATGCTAGCACTTTGGGAGGCTGAGGAGGGAGGATCACTTGATCTCAGGAGTTCGAGACCAGCCTGAGCAAGAGCAAGAGCAAGACCCAGTCTCTACTAAAAACAGAAAAATTAGCCAGGCATGATGGTGCGCGCCTGTAGCCCCAGCCTCTTGGAGGCTGAGTCAGGAGAATCACTTGAGCCCAGAAATTTGAGATTGCAGTGAGATATGGTGATACCACTGTACACTAGCTGGGGAGACAGAGCAAGACTCTGTCTCAAAAACAAACAAACGAAAAGAATCTGTGAGGTTAAGGCAACGGTGATGATGTTGATGGCATTTATTGAGTAGGTGTCAAGCCCTATACTAAGTGCTTTCCATTCGCTATGTAATCCTCATGACAACCCTCTAACATAGATACTATTATCTCTCCATTTTACAGATGAGGAAACTGATACTCAGGAAGATTGTGTCTTGCCGAAGATCACACAGTGTCTGAGTGGTAGCACCAGGAATAGAACCCAGACACCCAGACCATAGAGACCTATCCCCCACCCCACTCCTGCCCTACCGCCACCACCATAACTTCTTTCTCAAAGTGTAGTTTCCAGAGTCGCATCAAAACTCAAAAAAACGGCCAGGTTCAGTGGCTCACACCTGTAATCTGAACAATTTGGGAGGCCCAGACAGGAGGATCACTTGAGGCCAGGAGTTCAAGAGTAGCCTGGGCAACATATTGAGACACCCCCCCCACACACACACACAAAAAATAAATAAATTAGCTAGGCTTGGTGGCTGACGCCTGTAGTCCCAGCTACTCAGGAGGCTGAGCAGGGAGGGGTGCAGTGAACTATGATCACATCACTGCACTATAGCCTGGGCAATAGAGCAAGACCCTGTCTCTAAAACAAACAGAAAACTCTTAAAATGATGGAAAATATTCAAGTTCCAAGGATCTCATCCCAGCCTACTGAATTATGACCTCTGGAGTGGAATCTGGGGATCTACTTTCAAAAATCCTAATGCACACTGAAGTTTCAGAATCATTCTCCTATGCTGATAGCTAAGGGGTCCCAGAAGGGGTGTGGTTGAAAGAGGAATCTGAAAAGTGTCAGGTGCGGGAAGGGATCTGAGATCAGGGGAAGGATCTGTTGTCCAAGGAGGGGTCTGCGGATGAAGCATGGGCAGGGGATTAAAAAGGGGTTTGGAGGTGAAGGCTGAGTCTGAAGTTGAAAAAGAGGTCTAGGAGGAGGAGGCTGAGATCAGAGGAGAAGGATCTTGGAGTCCAAGGAGGGGTCTGGGATCCGAGGAGTTTGGGGTCAGAGACAGGATATGGGGTTGAGGAGGGGTTTGCGGCCAATGAAAGGGCCTGTGGTCCGAGGAGGAATTCTGGGGTCTAAGGAGGATAGTAGCTGGATTCAGACTGGAAGTAGGAAGGGATTTGGTTCCTGGGCTACATAAAGTGCCTGGAGCCACTGAGGTCGCGCTTGCAGTGTTCTTTCTGCCCCCGACACCCTGCCCCGACCCTGCACTGCCCTCCAGGTGTTCCAAGCACCCGCACCTTGCACTCCCGCTGCAGGCAGACAGCGCTCGGCAGGCGGGGCGAGTCGGCCAGGACGTGGCCAAGGGTTGGGGCGAGGCGCCCTCTCCCGGCGGTCTAGGAGCTCAGGCCCCGCCCTCCGCCCTCTTACACCCCCAGCCGCAGCCACTTCCGGCAGGCGCTGCGCTGCTGGGGGGCGCGGGCGAGGATGGCGGCAGAGAACGAGGCCAGCCAGGAGAGCGCCTTGGGCGCCTACTCGCCCGTGGACTACATGAGCATCACCAGCTTCCCACGGCTGCCGGAGGACGAGCCGGCGCCCGCGGCTCCGCTAAGGGGCCGCAAGGACGAGGACGCCTTTCTGGGAGACCCCGACACCGGTGAGGCCCGCTGGTCCCGTCCCCGCCCTGCCTTGGGAAGTCCCCGGTCCTCCATCTGTGCCGAGCATCCACCTCCAGCCTCCATCTCCTTAATTCTTCTCTTTTCTTCTGGACCGCTCCCTTCTTCTCCCTTGTCTCTGTTAATTATCTGATGGGGAAGGGGGTGCATTTCCGCCTTGGAGGCGTAGGATGCGACAAGGGAGATGATGCTAGGGACTGCAGTAGGAGGGACTGAGTTTACCTCTTGGAAGAACCAACAAGAAAGGAATGTTGGAGGGGACAGCCTAAGGAACAGCTGTGATCACCCAGAACAGGCCGTTCTCTAGCCACGGAGGACAAGATAGGAGAAACCAAGTCAGAGACTGCAGCAAGAGGGATACAGTCTGTCTCTTTAGAACTTCCCCACAGCCAGGGATTATGGGAAGCAGAGAGTCTGAGAATCTCTTCATGTCCAGGGAGGGGTAAAGAGAATATGATTCCCCTCTCTCTGGGAGTGCTGGGTATTGGGAGACAGGGGGATGGACTGTATGACCTCTCAAAGTCCTTGGGGGCTACAGTGCCCTCACTGTACTGTGGATTACCCCACCCATCCCAGAGCCATGGATCTGTCTGAAATATTAGTAAGGTACCCTGCTCCCTAGGAAGCAGTCTCCAGAATTTTGCTGTGTTCTACTCAGCCCTCTGCAGGAATTGCAAGAGGTGGGGTTCAGGAGGGAGGAGGCAGGGATTGGGAGAGACCTGGGGGCCAAGAGCTATGTGAACATTACTTCCTTAGTGCTCGCCCTCCTATCCATGTGGCCCAGCTCTATCCTGTCCTCCATTCTTCATCCTTCATCCCGCATCCCTCTTTCCCTCCACGTCACTTCCTGGCATTAGAGCATCCCTCTACCTCACTCTCTCTTCCTTGCAGTGCCTGCACTTGAGTCTTGTCTCTTACCAGCCTGGCAAATGCTGCTTCTCTAGCCTGGCCCTTCCATAGATGCTCCCAGCCTGAGAACTCCAAATTCTCTCCCCCTCCACAATTTTCTGGTCATCTTGCCCTGACCAGCAGCCCCTGCCACCCTGACTAGACTGCACTCTACATGGGGTGGGGGTGAGGAGGTGGTGAGGGTGGGGTTTGGAGGTCTATGGAGGTCAAATATCAGGGCTTAAGATCAAAACTTCTTTTCCAGAGGGAGCAGCCTTGAAATCAGGAGGTAGCAGGGAGAGGATTGGGAAGATGTGTCCTGGTGTGGCAGATAATAGCCCGAAGCCAGGTCTTCTATTCAGCAGAAAGGACTGAGGCTCCTGGTCTTAGCATCACCCCAACTCACTGTGTGACAGGGGACACACCTACTCTGTCCTAGGCCTTAGTTTCCTCTTCCAGCTCAACAGAGAATGCCTGTCTCCTCTAACTTAGAGATTGGAACCCCCTGATATATTTTCTCCTGACCCTCTATAAATGTCTTAGCATTTATCAAAACCTGTGATTATTTGTGCAATTATGTAATTACTCCATGTCTATAAACCCATGAGGGCTGGGACTATGACTGTTTTGTTCACTATCCTTTCTCCAGCATCTACCTCACTGTTGGGCACTCAATAAATCATCGTTGAATGAATAAATGAATGAGAGAGAAGATCTCAGGATGAAAGAATGGCAGGGGAGAAACTTCCAAAACCCTGGGGAGTACCTTGGCAAGTTCAGTATGGGCTCTGCCCTCATCTGTACAGAAATCCAGCAGAGATGCTAGTCACCTGAGCTTCTAGGAACTTACATCTTATGCCAACGCTGTGCACCAAGGTTCCCAGAGACTTGCCTTGTAGGTCCCAAGGACCTTGCTATCAAATTGGGAGACATGGCATTGAAATGATTACACCAATTTGATAGCAGGGTCCTTGTCTCCTTTGGTACAGCTGGACCAGACTGCTGGCTAGCATGGCCTCCTGTGTTCTCTGTCTGGTGGTGCCACCTAGTGGTGTGGCCCCATCCCGTTAGCCAGGACCTTGGTTGTGCCCAGCTAAGCCTCTAGCCTGTCACTTCCCAAAACCAAGTGCCAGGCACCCCAATGCAGGCCCTGTGGGAAACAGAGCTAGACAATGACCACCCCAAGATTGAGAAGTACTTTCTTTCCTCTCTTCTGAGCTCCAAGCCATGTGTTCCTCTCTCTCCCAGGTGTCTGCCTCCAGATACTCTGCAAGTGCCTCACCTTTAACATATTCTATGCTGACTCTGGGAGGCCGAGGCAGGCAGATCTTTTGAGCTCAGGAGTTCGAGACCAGCCTGAGCAACAGCGAGACCCTGTCCCTACTAAAAAAAAAATAGGAAGAAATTAGCTGGACAACTAAAAATATATAGAAAAAATTATCCAGGTGTGGTGGCGCATGCCTGTAGTCCCAGCTACTCGGGAGGCTGAGACAGAAGGATTGCTTGAGTCCAGGAGTTTGAGGTTGCTGTGAGCTAGGCTGATGCCACAGCACTCTAGCCCGGGCAACAGAGTGAGACTCTGTCTCAAAAAAAAAAAAAAAAAAAGTGTTCTATGCTGAACTCATTATTTCTTCCCCACACACTTGCTTTTCCTCCAGTGTCATTCTCAACAAATGATACTGCCATTCATCCAGTCTCCAAGGAAAAATGGCACCCTCTCGCTTCCAAATGGTGATCAAGTCCACCCTCTGTCCACCCTGCTAAGTATCTTCCAAATTCCTACTCACCATCCCTGTCATCACCACTGTAGACTAAACCACCAACCTCTCTTACATATATATATATATATTTTTTTTTTTTTTTTTTGAGACAGAATCTTGCTCTGTCACCCCAGCTGGAGTGCAGTGGCCTCATCATAGCTTACTGCAACCTCAAACCCCTGGGCTCCAGGGATCCTCCTGCCTCAGCCTTCTGAATAGCTGGGACTACAGGCGTGCACCACTGTGCCTGGCTAATTTTTCTATTTTTAGTAGAGACAGGATCTCACTCTTGCTCAGGCTGGTCTCAAACTCCTGAGCTCAAGCGATCCTCCTGACTCGGCCTCCGAGACTATGCTAGGATTACAGGCATGAAGCACTGCACCTGGCCTGTCACTTCCCAAAACCAAGTGCTAGGCACCCCATAGCAGGCCCTGTGGGAAACAGAACTAGACGATGACCACCCCAAGATTGAGAAGTACCTTCTTTCCTCTCTTCTGAGCTCCAAACCATGTGTTCCTCTCTCTCTCAGGTGTCTGCCTCCAGATATCCTGCAAGTGCCTCACCTTTAACATGTTCTATGCTGAGTACCTGTGTTACTCATAAGCTCCTAGCTACTCTTCCTGCCTCCTGCCTTTTGCCCCCAACCAACCCCAATCTGTCTACCACCCTGCACTTCTGGTTATACCACTCCTTGGTTCAAAAATCTTCAGTGACTCTCCCCTTAAGAGAGTAAACATGCCATGGATGACCTCAGTCTCTAGCCAAGATCTCTCTCCTGAACTCTGGACTTGCATAATCTACTCCATTCAGGGTTCTTTTGTGGTAAACTCAGTTAAAATTGAGCTACATCCCCAAAGAGAATTTTACTGGGTAGCATAGTTGAAAAGTCCAGGGATATGGGGCTTCAGACATAGCTGGATCAAGGTGCCTAAATAGGAATTGACTTTTCTCTGTCTTTTGCTCTGCTTCCCTTTTGTGGGCTTCATTATCAGAAAGCCATCCATATTGTTGGGGGCAGGATGCCCTCAGCAGGCTTACATCCTACCAACTTAGCAACCTAAGCAGAAAGAGAGCCTTTCTCTTTCCCAATAGTTCCAGCAAAAGAACAAAGTTTGAGTCTTATTGGCCTGGTTTTGGTCACTTGCCTGTCCCTGAATCTTTTACTGTTACAGGGGTGCCTGTTCTAATTAGCCATGCCCGAATCATATACTTACTCCAGTCAGGGATGAGGAAGTTGGCTGAGAGAGGAGAAAGGATGTTCCTTAAAAGAAAATGGAATGGGGAATAGTGTCTAAGCAGATGCAAATTACATGTCTACTAGGCCAACTGCCTCCAGACAGCTCCTCCTCGTGTCCCACAAATTCAAAATAACCAAAATTAAACTCATCATCTTTCTCTCAAAATGCTGCTCCCAGCCAGGCATGGTAACTCGCTCCTGTAATCCTAGCACTCTGGGAGGCCGAGGCAGGAGGATTCCTTGAGCTCAGGAGTTTGAGACCAGCCTGAGCAAGAGCAAGACCCCATCTCTACTAAAAATAGAAAAATTAGCCAGTCGTCATGTCATGCACTTGTAGTCTCAGCTACTCGGGAGGCTGATCCCTTGAGCCCAGGAATTTGAGGTTGCAGTGAGCTGCAATAATGCCACTGCACTCTATCCAGGGAGAGACTCTGTCTCAAAGAAAGAGAGAAAGAAAAAAGACTGATCCCAATCTAACTTTTCCCCACTGTCCTCCTGTTGCTCTTACATATCAGTAAAACGCATAGTATTATTGTCCCAGCCCTTACACAGTACACATAGTAGGTATAAAATTTTTGTTGAATAAATGAATAACTTAATTATGGACTGGTGGAATAGAAAGTGTCAAATAGGTACAGCTGTGGTAGGGGAATATCACCTTCACCTCCTAGGTCCTTATATCTGACTGGAGAAAACAGATTGAAGGACAAGTACCTGGCAATATGAGCAAAAATTAGCTTGTAAGGTTGGTTTTTGAGGGTGGAAACGTGTCTTGATGTCATGTGGAGCAGTGGAAAGTAGGCTTTTGAGGTATACAGATTCTTGCCTCTGCATCTTATTCATTTTATTTTATTTTTTATTATTTTTTTCACTACTCCCTTAAAACAGCATGAAAACTTATTCATTTTATGACCTTAGGCAATATCATCTTTCTCAGTTTCCTCATCTGTAAAGTGGGGAGAGTGGGGCCTGTCTCATAAAATCATGGAAACACTTCAATGAGGGAATATATGTAAAGTGCCTAGTATATAGTCAACATCAATACATGTAAGTTCAAAACCCTTTCCTACACTTCTTTTGAAACCTTTAGGGGCCAAAGAGAGTTCTGTGCCCACAGTGGGTATTTAACATCTGTTTGTTGAATGAATTCCAGTTTTGTTTACAGACTTTATGATCCTGGTGTTGAGGGTTAGAAGCAACCATAATCAACTGAGGGAGACTCCCAGAAGACAAGCTTTTTTTAAAAAATAAAAATTTAAAAACAAATTACAGGTTCATGGTAAAAAATAAAAAAGTAATAGTGAAGAAAAATAAAAGTTCTCTCCTCCATTCCTGTCTCCCTGTAATTTTTCTTTTTATTTTAAAATACATGCATAGATTTTTTTTTTTTTTTTAATAGAGCAGGGTTTCACTATGTTGCCCAGGCTGGAGTGCAGTGGCTATTCACATCGCAATCATAGCTCACTGCAGCCTCAAACTCCTGGGCTCAAGCGATCCTCCCTCCTCAGCCTCCCTAGTAGCTGCGAATATGGGCACGTGTCATCATGCCAAGATTATGTATTGATTTTTTAAAAAGAAATATACATATTTAAGTGGTAAAGTTTTCAAACAAAAAATTCTCCAATCCTGTCTTCAGTGTCTGTTCCCAAAAGTAATCATCATCAATAATTTCTAAAAATTCTTATATATATCAGCATTTTATCTATGTATGTGGTTTCTTATTAATATTTAAACAAAAGAGGGGAGTGTGGATCATGAAGGACCTTAAACACCAAGTCAGAGAACTTGAATGTTTATCATGTGGGCATCAGTGAACCATCATAGTATTTTTTTTTTTTTTTGAGACAGAGTCTCACTCTGTTGCCCGGGCTAGAGTGCCACGGCATCAGCCTAGCTCACAGCAACCTCAGACTCCTGGGCTCAGGCAATCCTCCTGCCTCAGCCTCCCAAGTAGCTGGGACTACAGGCATGCGCCACCATGCCCGGCTAATTTTTTCCATGTATTTTTAGTTGTCTGATTCATTTCTTTCAATTTTTAGTAGAGATGGGGTCTCGCTCTTGCTCAGGCCGGTCTCGAACTCCTAAGCTTAAACAATCCACCCGCCTCAGCCTCCCAGAGTGCTAGGATTACAGGTGTGAGCTACTGCGCCTGGCCACCATCATAGTATTTTAAACAGGAAAAATAATGGTCAGTTTTTAATATTATCACACAGACTTTTAAAGGATCATATTCCTAACACATAGTAGTAGGAGGTAGTCAAAAATATTTATTGAATGAATAAACTTTTTAAAACATATAATGAGTACAGCAAAGTATTAAGGTTGTGTTCACAAACACTCAGGACCTTTAGGCCTTTCAGGGACCTAGGTTCAAGGCTAATAGCACCCAGGGGAGGGAACTATGGCATGGAAGAGGGTCTCCGCTCTGGCTTAGGTGGAAAAGGAGTAGAAATAACTTGGGAGCACCTACAGCGTACTTGATACATATCACCTCATAGAATCCTTGTATCCATCCACCAGTTAGGGACTAGCTCCATTATTAGGATGAGGAAGCTGAGGCTCATGACTTAAAATGACTTGTCTGTAGTCATCCAGCAAGTAAGTGACTTTCAAGTTTCCCCTGTCTCCACTCTCAACGTCCTCCAATCTATTCTCCAGACAGCAGCCAGAGGGATCTTTTAAAAACACAAAACATGTGGCTTCACATTCTTGCTTAAAACTCTCCAGTGGCCTCCCATAGTTCTTCTGGTAAAATCCAAGCAAGTCACCAGGCCCATAGGGCCCAGTGTATCTGGCCTAGCCTCCACCCTTACTTCTCTTTCCCCATGCTTGCTACACCAGAGCCACCCAGGCCTTGGTTTTTTTTTTCCTAATGTACCAAGCTCATTCCCACTTTGGGGCCTTTGCACCTGCTAGTTCCTCTTTCTGGAACATTCCACACACATACCTTTTGCTCTACATTGTGGCTGGCTCCTCCTCATCCCTCAGTTTTCAGGTTAGACATCGCTTCCTGAGAGGTCTTCCCAGATTTCCCCAACTAGGTAGTCCTCCTTCCCCCACCACCATTATTTTCTGTCGTTTCACTCTTCTTTCTTCATAGCACCTGCCGCAACGTATAATTATATACTCCTTTTTTTAGTTGTTTGTCTTTTTCCTCCAGGGGTCTATGAACCCACCAGGGCAGGAACTATCTGTTCCTTTCCCCTAGCACCTAGTATAGGGTCATACACGGAGTAGGCTCTCTGTAGTTGTTGAAGGAATGAAGGGATAACTGAGGTAAGGTTGGAAACCAGGGTCTGTGCATTCAGTTTTTGTAGCTACCTCCTTGCGCAGGAGGCTGGGCCCCAAGTGGGGCAGGATCCGGTTTCCGAGGAGGGCTAAACCCCACCTGTCCAGGAAGTGTTCTCAGCCCTGGGGCCTGGGTCTGGGGAAACTTTGGCCTAGGTATCAGCCAGGGGCGGGAATTCAGCCTGCCTGCTGCCCTGCTGGGGGTCCCTGTCTCTTCACGGTCGGGGACCACGGGGAGCAACACCCCCGCCAACACCTAAAGGTGAGCAGGGCTGGCTAGGGGGATTTGTGTGGCAGGGGCAGGGCGGGGAGCGCAAAATAGTCCCCCCTGGAGGGCGGGCAGGGCCACGTAGGAGGCGCCCAGACCGACCCCTGCTGCCCGCAGACCCGGACTCCTTCCTGAAGTCGGCGCGGCTACAGCGGCTGCCCTCGTCGTCCTCCGAGATGGGCAGCCAGGACGGGTCGCCGCTACGCGAGACGCGCAAGGACCCGTTCTCCGCTGCAGCAGCCGAGTGCTCCTGCCGCCAGGACGGGCTCACAGTCATCGTCACAGCCTGCCTTACCTTTGCCACCGGTGTCACGGTGGCTCTGGTCATGCAGATCTACTTCGGAGACCCCCAGGTGAGGGGGCCAGACAGGTGGAGGGAGAGAACTGGGGCGGAGGGAGTGAAGGGACTGTGGGAGCTGGGGAATGGCTGAGTAGTGGGAGGGAGCGAGGAAATGGAAAGGGGAGAGGGTGGTGACTTGGGAGAGAAAGGTCCCAAAGGGAGGGACTCTTGGGCATGAGGGGGACAGAACAAGGAAGGGACTTGTAGGAGGCACTTGGGGTAATGAGGGAAGAGTCAAGGGGACAAGAGGCCAGGGCTTCCATTCTCACGCCCTGTGGAGAAGGTTCTAGGGTTAGTGGAAATGCCTTGGGGAGGGCTTTTACTGCCCCTACCTAGTCCCCTCTTCCCTCCCAGATCTTCCAGCAGGGTGCCGTGGTGACTGATGCTGCCCGTTGCACTTCACTGGGCATCGAGGTGCTCAGTAAACAGGGATCTTCTGTGGATGCAGCTGTGGCAGCAGCCTTGTGTTTGGGGATCGTGGCTCCGCACAGTTCTGGCCTGGGCGGGTAAGGAGCTCCCAGCACTGGAGGTCTGGGCCTACTCCTTGCCTCCTGGTCTGTAGCCATCATGTGGGACTCTCAGTTTGGGCAGAGGGGCAGCTGGGCCCCAACTCCTTGCATTTTCTCTTTCTATACCAAATTCTACCCCCTTCTCCCTGGATGATGTCAGAAGAGCAAAGCTACCATATGGAAGACCTGAGGGTATTTTCATTAGCCCTTTGTACTGGGAAAGGAAATTTGTAAACTAAAACTTGAGTTGCACAAGTGGAAGTATACTGTCATTGATTAAGGCAGTGGTATTTGGTTGGCTGGGTGGCGCACACCCGTAGTCCTAGCTGCTCCGGAGGCTGAGGCAGGAGGATTGCTTGAGCCCAGGAGTTTGAGGTTGCTGTGAGCTAGGCTGACGCCACGGCACTCTAGCCCAGGCAACGGAGCGAGACTCTGTCTTAAAAAAAAAAAAAAAAAAAAAAAAAAAGGCAGTAGTACTTAAACTTTTAGGGTCACAAATCCCTGTGAGTCTGATGAAAGCTATGGACCCTCAAAAACAGACCTCAGGCTAAGAACTCATAAACAGAGGCTAAAAACTGGCCGCCTATGGGCAATATCCACACATAACCTGGTTTGGTTTACACACTTAAATTTTTCAAAAATTTGCTTGCTATTGTTAAAAAGTTGAGAATTTTCATAAAAATCCAATTCCAAGCATCTCTTGATCAGGAGATCTGGTAACACTGGGCCTACATTCCCACGTGGCTGAAATTATCTGGAGCTGAATAGAAGCTGCTTCCTATGATGGGGCATGTGCTGTCCACTTTGCCATGGTCCCTACCACTCCTATTACCTGTCCTGCTTTCCTTATTTTGTTACTTGGCTACAGGCATTTAAGTTTGCAACCCTCATCTCAGATGTCCATAGAAAAGTACAAACTAACAAAGGCCATATCTTGGCTCCTGTAAGACCAGCTCTCCAAGCTGTACCAAAGAAATTCCCCTTTGGGTTTTGTACAGTCTATCCTTACATAATCTGGTCTTAAGGGAGTGGAAGGGGACATACCATGTAGGCAGGTGCAGGAAGCTGGCAGGGGTCCAACTCTGGTCTAGGGTGGGGGCTGGGGGCAGAACATCCTGCTCTCCCAGTCTCTGCATTCTCCCTGATCAGGGATTAAAGTCTCCAGTGACAGGCTGGAAGAGGTCCATGGACCCTCGGTCCCCAACCCCCTTAGTTTCATTCCCCATCCTTTTAGGGTATCTGAGTCTTTGAATCCTGCTGGGGAGGGGGCTGAGACACCTAACCCAAGTGACAAACTAAGCCTACAGCCCTTACCATTGGGGGTTGAAGGGTGACAGGCTAATTGTGCAGAGGGCTGGCATGTTATCATTACCCTCCCCCTTCTGTGTCTCTGCCAGTGGGGGTGTGATGCTGGTACATGACATCCGACGAAACGAGAGCCACCTAATTGATTTCCGGGAGTCTGCACCAGGGGCCCTCAGGGAAGAAACACTGCAAAGATCCTGGGAGACCAAGGTGGGGACCCTGGTGAGAAGAGAGGGTACAGGGGAGTCTCCCTTCATTGCCCTTCTAACCCAAGCATTAATTTGCTGAGTATTTACTCTGGGGATGGGAAAAGGAGTTGAACAGCATGCTCTTAGGCTGTGAGAGAGACAGGCAGCCCACAAATAAAATAATGAACAAAAAAACCTGGATGGTTGATAGCAGGTAATGCCGCAACACCTTACTTCTCTGGCAGTCTTACACATCGGAAGGAAGAAAAAAGGCTTCTGAGTACCATGAGATGTCACAAAGTTGCTGCACTAAAACTCACACATCTCACTCTGAGCCTGTTAATTATAACTTTCCCAACTCACAACATATTGGAAGATTAGAGAGGAACTGCTGGGAGCAAACCCCCTACCTGCTGAGAGCAAAGGAAGAACAGAATAACTTGGAAAAATAGGTATTTAGTGCAGTGGCAAGAGCCAAACATGCACCTGAGTTATCACAGCTCAGATTAATGGTGGTGTAAAAATGAGTAGATTAAATAAAGGTCCCTTGCCCACCATTTTAAAAGGCAGGGGTAGATGTAATCCAAAGTAGACAGGTTTCTATTTAAACTGATTATGTCCTGGCTCTTGAAACCTTTGTTTTATTTATAAATCCCTCAACTATGATAAATTAAGGGAGCCTTTCTGCATTTGCCGATAGGAAGTCAGAGAGATGGGAGGGGTACCTGTTTGGGAAAGCTTGTCCCTTCCCTGGGATAC
>RJWJ010001754.1:108520-119376 GCA_004363605.1 Indri indri
GGACTTCCTCCACCCCCTGCTCTCCGGCCCCCCCAGGCTGCCATGGTCCCAAGTCCTGGCCTTCGCAGCAGCTGTGGCCCAAGATGGCTTCAATGTGACTCATGATCTAGGTCAGTGGGGCTGGGGGGTGTGGGGAGAGGCATGAGGTTGATGGAGAGGGGTGGAATCTTTGAGATTTGGGGCCCAAGCCAGAAAGGACTTCTCTTCTTATTTGCTCCTCGTACCCCTCCCCACCTCATCCCACCCTCACTTGGAGGCAGCCTTAAATGAGGGGTTCTGGGAAGGGCCCACATACATCCCTGCCTCCTCCATAGCAGGCTCCTAGGGGGCCAGGGTGCTTAGGGCAGTCCACTCAACCCTCATCCGCGCCACCTATTGCACATCTCAGCCATCCAGTCCAGTCCCAGGCCCCCTGCCCAGCCTCCTGTCCCTGCCCAGCCTCCTGTCCCTGCCCCCAGCCCAAGCCCTGGCTGAACAGCTGCCTCCCAACGTGTCTGAACGCTTCCGTGAGATGTTCCTACCCTTGGGCCGCCCGCCACTACCTGGCTCTCTGCTGCATCGGCCCGACCTGGCCGAGGTGCTGGATGTACTTGGCACGTCTGGCCCTGCCGCCTTCTATGCAGGTGGCAACCTCACACTGGAGATGGTGGCTGAGGTGAGTACTCAGATGGGGGCGGGGGCATGCCCCAAGGACCCCTTTACAGGGGCATCCTCTTCCCCTTTTCTTCCTTCCTTCCCTGACTTTCTTTCTGTATATATTTACTGTGGATTGTGCTTATTTTAAATTCTAGAGTAGATAAAACTAACTTCTAATGATAGAAATCAGATCAGTGGTTGGTGGGGACAGGGATGTGGCATGAAAAGCCTCCTGGGTGTCAGAAGAGTTCTGTCTGGGGACTGAGGGAAATACCTCTTTCACCGGTGACTGTCAGGACTGGGGAGACTGATACAAAAGGTTATTATCTAACCCCACAGTGTGTCTCAGTCTGAGCCAGTAATGGGTCTGAGAACTGTCATTAACAGTTCAAAACTCCTAATGGAAAACTATGTTCAAGATTCAGATGCACAGACCAACTCAGTGGTTCTCCCATCTGTGCAATGGGCATGATCATATCTATCTCTGCCATACATTATAGGAATTAAATAGGTCCATCATTCATTTAACATTCACGGAGTACCTGCTCTGGACCAGGCCCTATGCTAGGCACTGGAGGTATGGACATGGTGATAGAAGCCCATTTCAAACACACTTAACTAGAAAGTCCAGGAGAGTACTGGCTTTAGATCCTGCTGGCTCTAGGGGCTCAATTCACATTATCAGGACTTGATCTCTTTCTCTATTTCTCTCTCTCACTCTCTCTCCACTCCCCCTACTTTTTCTCTGTTTAGATTCACTCTCAGCCAGATCCTTCCACCTGCTCCCCACTAGTCCATCTTAGGCCATCCTTGCAACAAACTATCCCAGAGAAAGAACATTCTCATTCCCAGTAGTTCCAGCAAAAGCCTCAAGGTTGTGTCTCATTGGCCTGCCAAAGGTCTCATGACTATTGCCAAACCAATTACTGTGGCACAGAAAGGAATGCTCTGATTGGCCAGACCTGGGTCATGTGCCCTCTCCTAGAGGTGGAGAAGGAAACGAAGGACACTGTAACAAAGGCCATCAGAACTTTGAAAGAAAAAAAACCCCACGTTGAGTTTATTAACTTGCCAGACAAAGGGACAGATGCCAGCCAAGAAATGCAATGTGTAATTCACTAAAGGTAGACAAATCAAGGGTTTCAAATACTAAAAAGTACAAAAAAGTAGAAGATTCAGAGTGGTCATGCTAATTTAGGATTGAAAATAGCACACTGGATAGCATGGAATGAGTCCATTGGTTTGTACAAGATGGGTTCATTGGTCAGTAAAGAGTGGTCAGTTATGTCCAATAAGGGTCAGGCCTACCAGGGTCATTCAAAGTTCATGATTTTGTAGTGACTTTAGTTGGTTGTGGTGAGATACACAATTCAGTTTTGATATCTCCCAGGCAAGTGCTGCTACAAGTGGAAAATCTTCCTTTTACATAGTCAGAGAGGGCAGCATAAGCAAAGACATGAAGGCATGAGTTCAGGAACTGCAGATCACTCTGTAGTTGTCTAAAGCTCACTGGGGAGTAGCAGGACATGAGATGGGAGAGGTTGGCAGGGGCCGGATCACAAAGGGGCTTGAATGCCAAGCTAAGGAGGCCATTCATGGAATATACCCAGCACAATGCCTGGCACATAGTAGGTGCGCAATGTTAGTGCTTTTACCCCTTCTTTTTTCCTGGGTACTTTGGGCTGATGGGGTCGCCATAGGCTGTGATGGGGGTTGTGGAATGCTCAAAAGTTGTAAACAGTTGATGTGTCTATGATCCAAACATGTATCACAGGCCAAGCCTACGTGCTCACAGAGGTGGGTGGTCATTCTTTCCCTTCCAGGCTCAGCATGCAGGGGGTGTCATAACCGAGGAGGACTTCAGCAATTACAGCGCCCTCGTGGAGAAGCCCGTGTGTGGCGTGTACAGAGGTGACCTCTCCCCCAGCTCCCAGGGTACCCACTCAGGAGAAGCCTATCTGTCCATGGCCAAATCCTTTTGGCCTAGAAAGTGCTCTCCATTTCACAGGAGAGAAACTGAAGCAGTGAGCTGCCTGGGCAGCCAACTGTTGAAGCAAGCCAAAGCCAGCCCACCTTCTGAAGTAGCCATGGGGTCAGTTACCCCAAGTATTTAGGATATGGGGTGGTGAATCTAGTCAGAGGCTCAGACCTGGAAGTTGGGGTTCTGGACATAGGTTTTCTCGGGTGGGGCTCTGTGTTGCCTCAGCCCCATCCTCACTGCCCTGTACTTCCTAAGATGAATTCTTAAGACCAAAGTCCATCTAAGCTTTGGGGTAGAATGAACCCTTCAGGACAGTAATAGACCCACCCCATCATTATGCCAAAAGGAAACTGAAGCCCAAGTAGGCAATGGAACTTAACCTGCCAAACTTAAGAAAACCAACAAGGAACCCAGAAAGCCAAGCTTATGACATAGATGGAATCCATGTTTGCTGAACCCGAAGTAGTGGGTTCTGGGTCCCTCAGAAAGTTCTCAGGTTCTCTCCCCTCTAGGAAGGCCAGATCACCTCAAGCCCCAAGAAAGGCTGCCTCTGAGTTCAAGTCTCCAGGCCTCCGTCTCCAGCCTGATTCCTCTGCCAGAGGCAATGATATAAGAAACAGTGGAAAGAATATAGCTCTGGAGCCAGGAAGACCTGGGTTTGAGTACCAGCTGTACCACTCACCTTCCCACTCTGAGCCTTGATTCTCTCCTAAAAGTGGACATAATAATCCCTACATCTCAGGGAGCCCATAAGGATTTGATGAGATGGTATATGAAGTTGCCCTGATCAGAGTAGATACTGAGTGTGTATCAGATTTTCCATTGTCCCTCCCCAGCCTGGGTTGTCTCGACAATGCCAGTACCTTGAGTGCTGTGGCTCCCCCTTGACTCAAATGACCTTGGACCAGTTGCCTTTCTGTGCCACTGTTTCCACACCTGTAAAATGGGGATGATAATGGTACATGCTGTGAGAATTAAATGAGTTAATTAGTTAATGTTAGTGTTATGTGTCAAGTATTGTTGCTTCTCTGATGTCTAAACATCTAATCACAGAGTAGGAAATGTGGGGTTGGGTAGGACCATCAGGGGACCTAGATGGTATCCTGACCTGTGGGAGGAGCTGAAAGGAAACACATGGCAGACCAGGAATCTGGACATCTGATCACCTGTCCCTGCTCTGCCAATGGCCTGCAGTGTGACTCTGGGCAAGTCACAGCCCTCTTGAGCCTTGGTTTTCACATATGGTAGAGGAAACTGATGACCAGTGTTCTGAGTTCAAGTCTTGACCTTGCCCTTGACTTGCTATGTGAACTCGAGTAGGTCTTTTTGCCTCTCAATGCTTCAGTTTCCCCATCTGACAAGGGGGCTCAGTGCAGTGGTCTCAGTGTGTGTGATGCTGGGATGTGGAGATGGGATGTAGGATGTGAAGATGCCTTGACCTCTCCCCTGCCGTCGGTCATTTCCTATCCTTTCAGGCCACCTGGTTCTCAGTCCCCCACCCCCGCATACGGGCCCTGCCCTCATCAGTGCTCTCAACATCCTTGAGGGCTTCAATCTCACCAGCCTGGTATCCCGAGAACAGGTTCTTCACTGGGTGGCAGAGGTAAGGCCAACTCCTCCACCTCAACCTGGATTTGGAGACACTGGGAGTGAGGAGATGGGGGACTGCCAGAGGGCAGGACTAAATCACCTCCAAGTTTTCTCACACACAAAGATCCACTGGCTGTGGGTGCTAGGAGGGGCCTGGCAGCCTCTGCCACATCCCTGCTGTGTTTTCAGACCCTGAAGATCGCATTAGCCCTGGCCAGCAGACTAGGAGATCCTGTCTATGATTCTACCATCACTGAGAGCATGGACGACATGCTCAGGTGGGTCCTGGGCAGGACCCTGGGGGCTGCAGAGGTGGCGGGTGTGGGGAAAGGATCAGGTGAAAAGCAGCTGGTGTAGCAATAAGGCCTGAAGTCCCAAGTCAATTTTAGCACAAACTCGACTCACAGTGTGACACTGGGTGTCTCCCCTGCCCTTTACCTTTCCTGTCTGTACAACGAGTTGGCCTACTTAATGTGGCTCTTAAATATTTTTGGGCCTAGCACAGCACCTCTATGAGACTATCTACCCTCCTTTTGAGTAGAAAGAGAGAAAGCCTAATAACAATAAAAACAGTCTCCGAGCAAATACTGGAGACAGTGGGGATTTTGAGTATAACGTACCTTCTTTAGGAGCATTAACATAGTGGTAAGGTTGTGGGCTCTGGTGAGACTGCCTCCATTTAAATCCTGGCTTTAACATTCCTAACTGTGCAGCCTTAGGTGACCTAATTTAAACTCTCTTAAGTCTCAGTTTCTACAAAGGGACCTGACAATAATGGTATCAAATTTCTGAGGTTGTGATAAGGACTAAACAAGATCATACATGTAAAGCACTTAGCACATTGTCTGGGCACATAACAAATGTTCAACGAATGTCAGTTATTACCAATTGGCAATGGGGTAAGAATGGTTAATATTTAACTGCTACTATAACTGACTTACAGGCTAGCTAAGGGAAAATCAGAAGCAAAAAGTACAGTTAATCTAAATTTGTATTGTTACTCAAACAACCCTCTATGAATTCAGTTGGAAATGATGAGAGTAAATTAATAGTTTATATGAAAAGCAAAAAGAGCAGCAACCCAAAACAACCACCTCAAAGCCACAAGGATAAAACATAAACCCCCAAAAAAACTTCCTCCCTCCCAACCACCTGAAATAAAGCCCTATGTGCCTGCTGTGTGGCCACCAGCCTTTTGCTTCAAAGCAGAGTAAATCTCTCCAGTAAACCTTGGTAACTTATTCTGTAATTACTGTGCATAGCCTAACACACAGTTATTAGGTAAGAAAACCTCTGTTAAACTTTAAAAAGCCCCGAGAATTACATATTGTTTCTAAGATCAATGCAAACTTAGCTCTAAAACACACCTATATGAAGTCTATTCAACTAATTCACCCAGTAAATAGTTATTGAGGGCTTATTATGTGGCAAGTCCTCCTTACCTTGAGAAAAATTCTAATAGAAAGTAAAGATTCCTGTATGCAAAATCCTCCCCCAACTAAACTCTTACTAAAACATTAGTTCTAGACTATAACATTAGTTTAAACGAATCCAGCTTGTTGATTCAAAACAAGTATTTTCTGAGCATCCACTATGTACCAGGCACTTTCATAGAAAATTCAGTGAGTAAAGTCAAGTAACTAAAAGGCTCTTGATTTAACATTAAATAAATTAAAAGTTCATTCTAGAAGAGAATCTGAGTGACATCTAAATAAATTCATTCAGTTCAACAGCTATTTTCTGGGTATTTCCTACATGTAGGCAATAGGTGAGCTTCTGCTCTCATAGACCCAATAGTCCAGTGGGGGAGGCAGATTTAATCAAATAATCACACAAACAAACATCACCAAGTGTGGTAGGCGGGGTGTAACAGAGGCTGTTGTGCGCTCATCCCCGACCCCTTGTCTTTTCAGCAAAGTGGAGGCCGCCTACCTCCGGGGCCACATCAATGACTCCCAGGCGGCCCCTGCCCCGCTAATGCCTGTCTATGAGCTAGACGGAGCACCCACGGCTGCCCAGGTGCTGATCATGGGCCCTGATGACTTCATTGTGGCCATGGTCAGGTATGCCAGCTCAGACTCAGAACCTGGGACAAGGAATCATCTGAACCAGCAGGGAGGTGGGGGCTCACCTGACCCCACCTTTGCCCCCAGCTCCCTGAACCAGCCCTTTGGCAGTGGCCTCATCACCCCCTCCGGGATCCTGCTCAACAGCCAGATGTTGGACTTCTCCTGGCCCAACAGGACCGCTAACCACTCTGCACCCAGCCTGGTAAAGTCTTGCCTTCCTCCTCCCCTGGGGACCCTGAGGCTAGGAGGTACAGTGGTATGGCTGCTCCTTGCTCCCTACTTTCTCTAGGGTCTTCTATTATAAAGAAAAAAAGCTTAAACAAGATGTTCACTTCATCTCCCGCCCAGCTAAGTCTGGGGCATGGAGCCTGGTGGATCCAAGGAGCCCTTTTCTCATTCTGTTACTGTCTCACTTTGTGACCTGGTGAAGGTCTTGCCCCTCTCTGGACATTTTCTTCACCATGCAATGAGGGTATTGGCTCCCATTTGATGTTTGGGGCACTTTCCAGCACTAGTAGTCTGTTACTTCATGATGCCGAGCTGATGGGGCTCAGCCCTATGGCTGGGCACCAAAGAGGGACCCAAGGAGGCAGGAATTTTTGTCTAGTATGAGATCAGCACTCTTACACCCTGCATGCTGGGGCCCTGGCAGGGCAAAGACACATAGAGGTATTCAGGTTGGGGATGAGCTGTTCTTCCCCGTTGCCATCTTTGTTGGCTTGGTCCTTTCCCCTGCCAGCCATAGCAGCCTCATAGCTCAGTAGATCCACTTATCACTACCGCCATCCTCCCCAGCCATCCAGGGACCCTGCCCATTTCACAGACAGCAAACTCTTGCCTGGGAAGGGACCAGTCTCCCAGGAAAACTGGGCCTGTGGAAGATGTAAAGGAGGGAGAGAGGTTGGAAGGGTGGTGGAGTGGCCCTTTCTCCACCCCAAATCCCCCTTGTGCTCTCTGTCCTTTAACAACAGGAAAACTCGGTGCAGCCAGGGAAGCGGCCACTCTCTTTCCTGCTGCCCACTGTGGTACGACCAGCAGAGGGGCTCTGTGGGACCTACCTCGCCCTGGGGGCCAATGGAGCTGCTCGGGGCCTCAGTGGCCTAACCCAGGTGAGGTTTCCTCCATGGTAGGCCTTTTGTGGCCAGGAGCCAAGCTGTGCCCTGGGCTGCAGATGCTCCTTGTATCTGTGGCTTGTTTTCATCCCTTATGCAGTAAACATGAGCTGAGGCTGCCAGGCCAGAGAGGGATAATGATTCAATCCAGAGTTTAGCAGAAGCCAGGGAAGAGGCACCACTAGCACCCAGTCTCCTTTAATCTGGCCCAGGGTTCCCCTCCCTTCTCTCTGGACAGGGCAGGGTTCATAGCTAGGGGTGGTCTAGGGCAGAATGTGGGTACCAGGCCCATCCTGAGCACTGGGGACACGAACTGCAACTGAGTTTCTGGTGAAAATGGAGCTCTGATGCTCCCTGCCTTCCCAGGTTGCAGGATCTAGAATTGAAAAGAGTTATAGTAACTGGGCTGCCTGGGTTCTGTCAACCTCAAGTCCTATCATCCCTCTACCCAACATCTGAATAGACAACCAGCCCTCTTTAGGGTCTGATTTTGAAAGAAAGGGCCTGTTACTCTCCAGAACTCAGAACAGTTCCAGGAATGTCTTGAGCACCTGATATATGTGCCAGGCACGTATTTTGGCAGGTGGTGAGTTAACTATCCTGAGCTTTGGAATCAGACACCCCTGGGTTCCAGCCCAAGTGCTGCCAATTTCCAGCTATGTGTTGCTAGGGAATTCACTTAACCTCTCTGAACCTGTCTCCTCACTTGTAAAATGGAAATAATAACAATAGCTAACATTTATAGAGTTCTTACTAAGTGCTGGCCACTGTGTTATGTGTATTAACCCTTTTAAGCTTCCCAACTCTGGGAAGAATCCTTATTTCTAATTTATAGATGAGGAAACTGAAGCCCAGAGAGGTTAAGAAGTTAGGTCAAGTTCCCTCAGCTAGTAAGAGTGGGCAGGCAGTTCAATTCCAGAGCCTGCTCACACTCCTACGTGCTAAGCTAAAAGTACCCACATTCTGCCCTAGAGCATCCCTCGCTATGAACCCTGCCCTGTCCAGAGAGAAGGGAGGGGAGCCCTGGGCCAGATTAAAGGAGACTGGGTGCTAGGGGTATCTCTTCCCTGGTTTCTTCTAAACTCTGGATTGAATCATTATCCCTCTCTGGCCCTCAGTTTCCCACTCTGTGAAATGGGGGCAGTCATCAAAGCCTTGCTTGTCTTCTGGGGCTGTTGAGAGACTTAGATGACACCCTTGGTATAAGGGTTCCAAAAATGAAGGAGTCTGGACCAAGGGTGAGAGCAGGAAGTCCTGAACTATCACCCCTGGGACAGCCCTGATTTTTTCTGCTCCTTGGCTACCCACAGGTTCTGCTGAATGTCCTGACCTTAAACCGGAACCTGAGTGACAGCCTGGCCCGTGGCCGCCTGCACCCGGACCTGCAGTCCAACCTCCTGCAGGTGGACAGTGAGTGCAGAACAGAGACCCTATGGGGTGGGCACAGGGACAGTGGAGAAAAGCGCTCCTCCCAAGGGTGCCCCTGCCTCCACCAGCACCAATTCCCTGCCAGTGAAAGTTTGGTTTCTTTCAACAAATTCCTACTGAAGCAATTAACAATCTGGGGATTAGAATCCATCTTGCCATTTCCTGGCCGTGTGGCCTTGAGAAATCCATGTCTCAAATCTGAACCTCAGTTTTCTCATTTGTAAAATAAGATACAGTTGTTCATTCTTCAAACCTTCATTTATTCAACAGTTTATATCGAACACCTGTTGTGCATCAGGCATCATCCTGGGTGCTAGGGAAACTTCATTTACAGTTAGACAGAATAAGTAATCAAAGAAATATGAGATAGTAAAATAAGTGCTCTGCTGAACATTGAAGCAGGATGGTGAAATAGGATCGATTCAATGATCAGGGAAGGCTTCTCTTTGGTGACATTTAAGCTGAGATCAGAAGAGTGAGAAAGAGCCCACCATACAAAGAACTTGGGCAGGGCTTTGTAGGCCAAGGGAGCAAGTGCAAAGAACTCAGGGCAGGAATGGGGTTGGTGTGTTTGAGGAATGAAAAGGAAACCAAGGTGAGTGAGGATCAGATGAGATCAGAGAGGCAGGCAAGGGCCAGATCATGGAGCTTATAGATGATGGTGAAGACATGGAATTTCCTCTAAGAACCACAGTGGCTTAATTTTAGATACAGCTTAATTTTGTAAACAGGGAAGTGTGTGCACCTTTGAGGAGTTTTTATTATAACAGACAATGTATAATACTATGCTAGTCCAAAAGAATACAGAATTGATTGAGGAGCAGTCCTTGCCTGTTCAGTATTATTATCTCTGTTTTACAGATAAAGAAACAGGCTCACAGAAGTTATAAAGTAGTCAAAGATCAACTCATAAGTGGCGGGACTGAGATTAGGACATACCTGGCTAATTACCAAAGACTCAATTCTTTACCCCACAGCTCTCGATATCTCCTGAACTAAATCATTTTAGAAGGAGAGACCTAGATCCTCAGCAGTCACACCCTGTAGTTGGCCAGTGACACTTTGGATCCCAGCTGGTGGATGAAGAGGCCAAGTCCTTGAAACAGAATTTTGTTCAACAAGTATCTGTTGGTCTCTGTTGAATGTAAGGCTCTGTGATGAGTTACTTGGGGTAGCTCATCCTAGCCCTCTCTGAAGGGGCTCACAGTCTAAGATGAGTACATAGGGAATGGGGGCTTGGTGAAGGGAAAGTTCACCCACCTGAGGCCTCAGGGAGGCTTTATGGAGGAGGTGACAACTAGCTGGGCCTTGAAGTATGAGCAGGAATTTGGCATGTAGAGGGAAAGGACATTCTGGACAAGAGGAACAGCCTGCGCAAAAGCCAGAAAGAATGGCTCAGAGAGCAACCAGGAGGCCAGCTATTTCCCAGACTTCCAAATTTACTCAGCACCTTCTTGACTTTTGCCACATGCATACACCATTTAAACCATAATTTGCATAATATGTCTCTATAAATGAACCTCCTTTTTAACCTAAATGTATTTTAAAAGTAAACCTTATATTATAATCACAGATGGAAAAATGGCATCATTTGCCACAAATAGATGACAAATAGTTATTTAAAAAATGAAATATTTTTAGATTTTAGTTTTTTTTGTTATTTTTTTTTGAGACAGAGTCTCACTCTGTTGCCTGGGCTAGAGTGCTGTGGTGTCAGCCTAGCTCACAGCAACTTCAAACTCCTGGGCTCAAGCGATCCTGCTGCCCCAGCCTCCTGAGTAGCTGGGACTACAGGCATGCACCACCATGCCCGGCTAATATTTTTTCTCTATATATATTTTAATTGTCCAGCTAATTTCTTTCTATTTTTAGTAGAGACAGGGTCTCGCTCTTGCTCAGGCTGGTCTCGAACTCCTGAGCTCAAAGGATCCACCCGCCTCGGCCTCCCAGAATGCTAGGATTACAGGCGTGAGCCACTGTGCCCGGCCAGATTTTAGATTTTAGTTTGATATTGTCACCTGTGGAAGGCTCTGAGGGCTG